>VWZG01007037.1:507699-570485 GCA_013396735.1 Grallaria varia
AGAAAGAAAGAAAGAAAGAGAAACAGGGGACAAAATATCTGTCCGTGAAAAATCTCTTCACTCGTGGCTGTGTACTGGCAGGGATTACCAAACTCCAAGAGCAAGGAAGAAATCCACTGTTGCTGATGACAAGCAATAAGAATTCTTTACTAGACAATGAATCTTTTCGTTTTAATTCCCTGTGACTTCAGGCCACAGAGGATCAAGTGGTTTTGGTTTCACACTTCACTACCACAGTTTATTTGGAAACAGAATAGGTGACATATAACACTACTAAGCATTCCAGGATCCTTCCAGTGACCAGGGCAATCCCAAATACCTGTGAGAAACTCCATGGAAAGTTTCTACTTAATTTCTACATTGAGAATCAAGTTTAGAACATGGATTGTGTTAGGGAAGGATAAGTGGTGAGAAATTGTTGCTCAGTGGTAGTAATTAATTGTAGTAATTAAGTTTCCAGATTATAAGGCAAGTGCTAATGAAGTGTTGATTGTTGCAGGTGAAGGAATGAGTATGGCACTGTATCCAGTGGGGAGTTTGGTGCCTGAAGCTCTAACAAGCACAAAACTTCATAAAAAAACCTCTTTCTATTCTTCACTTCCACTAAAACAACCAAAAGGAAAACAAACAAACTTAAAAGAAATATTGATCTCCGTTCCACCAGCGTTACATAAATCTAATACACAAAATTACATCATTTCAATACAGCTTAAACCAGTACGAGTACATTGCAGACTGGTCATAAATCTTGTTTCTTGATTGAATTCATCACCAGTGCATGTCCATCTACAAAATTCCTCATTCAATTCATAATTGATAACACCATAATATTCCCTCAGTTTTAACCATTTTTTTACTTTAGGCAGAAAAACAGATTTTAACACAGCGTTGTTTCCTATGCTGGTTATTCTTTGGCTAGAAAGGGATTTGTGGTTCCTTTTACTGCCCTTCAATACCCAGGATTGTATTTGCAAGAATTACATGAAGTTTCAGAGCAGAAAAATACCTGAAAATGAGCAGTTCTAAATAGTTAATGAGAAAAAAAAACGAGAAGGGAGAAAGGAAGGAGAGAAAAACAATAAATGGATTTTTGGTGATTTTAGAAGGCCTGATCTAGGGCTGAAGTGCTGCTTTGATCCATGATCCATCTGTCCTTGTTCAAAGCTCACCTGGGAACTTCCCACGGGATGGGGCTGACCTTGGCTGTGCTCCTGTGGGTCCTTCCCACGGAAAAAGGTGCACCAAGCCCAAATGGATCAATGACACCAGCCAAAGCCTCCAGCAGCAGGAACTGTGACCCCAACACAAAGGATCCTCTCCAGGGATCTCCTTCCCAGCTGAGAGGAGCTGGAAGGGGCCGGGCAGTGGGCTTTGGAGTGTAACCTCTGAGAGCTGCTCCCGGGGCGGGGGAGAAGGGATCTGATGGCTGAGTGGGATCATGTGCAGCAGCGCACAAAAGTCACCTCCTGCTCCAGCTACTACATGACTCCTCTGCTGCTGCTGTGCTGCCACTTCAGGATTGGATTTCTCCTGCTACCTGGATCAGTCAGAGATGCACAGATGGAGAAAGCAAGAAGAAAAAATTGTGTGGAAAAGGTTCAACTTTAGTTCAGGCAACGCTTTTCCTGGCTAATGCTCCCCTCTAGCACCACCATCTCTGGCACACAGTGCAATGGGACCTGCCTGGCCTGGCTTGGCTTGCTGGGCCACTCTCCACTGTTTCCTGGGATTTTATTCCCTAAGAGGCAGCCTGCCTCTGCAGAGAGCCCTCCTGCCACAGGCCAGGCACTCAGGCAAGGGAGGGCAGGGACTCCTCCACCTTTGACAGAGCTTGGGCCCATTCAAAGCCAGAGAATAAAAAGTATTCCCTCTCACGCTCCAGGCTGTAAGATGATCTCTGACAGGTCTCAGAGAAGAATTTTCCCACAGGGCTGGTGGACACTCTGTGAGTGCTGTGCAGCCTGTATTCTGCAGTTCGGGAGACTTGCTGCTGGTAGGGATGGTTAGTGACCTGGATGGACCCACAGTCCATTCCAGTACAGACACCAAAGCCATACATGCAACTTGGGGATCACAACTGATGCAAGTTATTCCAAAAGAGGTAACTGTGAAAAGCTACAAGAACAGCTGCTAGTTACTAATTATGATGAACCAGGAAATTAGTGTATACAGTAGAGTAGTAACTCATCTCCAGCGACTGTCAGCAGAACCAGTTTAGAGCAGAGGACTTCAGGGCATTTGTTCAACAATGGCAAAACCCCTGTGCAAACACCTATGTGTGCACGTGCACAATGTCCCTTTCAACCACAATCCATTAAAAGCAAACATTAAGATATTATGCTGGAATTATGTAAAACTTCTGAATCAGGTCTGCAAAAAGACTGCACTGTATTTGAAGGTCTTTTATTTTCCTCTCTTTTATAAGCCTTTATGTTAGACCTTCCTCCACAGCCACAGAGACTTTATTTCCTTTTACTTTATGACATAAAAGCTGTGACTCTCCGAAATGAAGCAGGAATCTCAAAATCAGGAATGTGAGCAATGTAGCAGCATGTAAGCACTGTCAGTGCTGTGACTGCCTTTGGGGACTCCAGGCAGGCTGCAGTGCAGTGAAGAGGGCACTGAGGCAAACTCAAAGTGCACACTTCCCATGGGGGAAAAAAACTACTTGAAAGAAATAATACAAATTTTAGGTTGAGAATTTAATCTAAAAATACTCAGAAAATGGTTCACAAGGAGCAAAAAGCAAGAGATATTAACATGAAACCTACTGAGGAATGTGGCCTACAGTAGGATTATAGGGTTTTGACTCTGGTTCTTACCATGAGTAAGGACTAGCCTTGATTACGCAACGGTTCTGTTACTATGAGGGACTTGCCCACTTGCCAGTTGCAATAAAAGCCATGTAAAACCTATTTAGGTAATTTTGACACCAGAAATGCAGCCACAGGGCAGTCATTTCATGGGAGACAAGTCCCATTTTTTGTTACCTTCCAGGAGTAGACGCAGAGTTCAGTTTTTACTAAAATCAGCGTCATTACGTACATCCTGTCCTTCCTTCTAAAACCTCCCATATCTGATCCCCACACCAATAAACCCAACCGCCCCCCGGCCTCAGTCTCTGAGGCAATGCTTCCAAAGGTCTGATACAGGCAATACTTAATCTACTACTTCCCTGTTTCAAACCCAAATTCTCCAAAACCTCTAGAAGGAACAGGATCCTGGTGATTCAAGACAGTTTTAACACCTCCAGTGCCTGGCCTGGATTTTGAGAGAAAGGTTCAGATACTGAATTGAAAATTTAACTTTCTTAAGGGCTCTTTCATTCCATTACTTGTGTAGCCAAGAAGGACATTTACTATTCAAATTTTCAGAGAAAAAGCATTTGGAAGAGAACTTGAACTACTGGTATTAACTTTACCTGTCTGTCTTAGCCTGAAATCCAGAACTGTAAATAATTCCCTTTACAGAAAAGTACACAAACCCTTCAAGTCCTCTACTTTATGTACACCACACAATACAGATTTTCCAATGCCATAACCAAGCCAAAGGGTTTGTGCAGAGTCCCATGTTTTTTCTGATACACTATTATTAATTGTTTATATTGATTTAGGGGGATTTTTTAGTCAGTAAAGGAATACGTTTGAAGGCGTCAAGATTGGTGACTTTTAAGACTGATGTCTCTCTGATCTTAATAATGGGGCCACTACATCGCAGAATAACTTTTTGCATTGATTAATTTATTAATTGCCATATATAGCTATAATTAGGGTATTTAAAACACATTATGCCATGTTAAGTAAAGGCAGATTTTTTTTCCCCTGGAATTTTTTCAGCCGGAAAGGTCTTTTTTGGGACATTTGTGATACCCTAAGACAGTGTGGACATGCACACGCCGCCTTCCTCGTGCCCCCAGAAGGATGAGATGAGTGTGGTTCCTCAAAGGTTTACAGCAGCACCATCTACCGGAGAGCCTCTCGCTCCTGCCACCGTGTGCTCCCTCCACGGATGGAAAACGGGGAGGAAAAGCGGTGACAACAGTTTCAACACCGTCACAGCCACACGCGATGCTCAGAGGGGCCCTCGGGAAGGCAGCGGGACAGGGATGTCTCTTCTTAGGCTGCTGCACAGCATTGACTCTCCTGGTCCTTCAGGGTACTAGACAGGACGAGACAGGTGACATGGTCCCCTGCCCCTTCTCGCAGGGTGGGACACACAACCCTTGCTTTAATCCAGACTGATGTCGTGGAGGGAAGGGTGGGATCCACATGCCCACAGAAGGAAAGGAGAAAGGTGAACACCCAACCCAGCTCTTGGCATCAGCACCTTGCAGGTTTGGTTCTTCACGTGTTCTCGTGCTATGGCTCCGCTTTGGTGAACACAAGAGCCACTTCTCTCCAAAGGAATACTTGTAAAGGACTACAAGATCACAGACTTAAAACTCTGGAGAGACCTTGGAAATGTGTGACAGACTTGGATTCTGCTCTCTGTCCTCTAGACATCCTTTTTTAATTTACATCTCATACAAACGCTGAAATTCTGTGCCTAAAATAATGACTTATGTACAGGAGCAAAGCCAGTAGGATGTAGATCCCTAAACACCGATCCTTAGAGCTTTACTAGATAAAACAGTTACTAGCAGCCTCTTATTCAGTGTAAGAATTAAGATGGACCAAGGAATGTGGACTGGAGATGTGTTAAAAATTCATATACTGTACATATACCTCTAAACATGTGCCTGTCACCCCATTTAAGGGCTCCAGTTCTGCTGCAAATGAACATTCAATCTTCTAGGACAAACTGTCCTTCACTTCATCTACAGCCCTGTCATTAAATTCAAAGGCAGGAAGGCTGATCCTTAATGACATTCATCTATTTATATCTCACTTCTTAAATAACTGTAGAAATCTCTTTTCAGTGTGAACAGACTACAGAATATTTGTAAATGCATGCAGGCAATACAATGCACGATTTTGTTCTGTGCTTGCCAGAAGTGCCATCCTCTCAGGTGGAATTACCAGGATTAATTTAAGGACCATTAAAGGACAAAGTCCTTCTTAAAAATGGAGCCAGACCAATTTATCTCTTGGTTGCCAAGAAATGCATTTAGGAAAAATCAGCTACTTTGCATTTTGAACATGAGATAATTTAGTAATGTCAACATCCAGCAAAATGGACTCAAGTGCTAAAGTGACTCCGCCACGGTGTAATTAAGGCCCGTGTCTTAAAGGTTATAAAGCAGATATACCTGTATTCCACTGGGGTTGACTCCACCACACTGCCTAATTATTTTTTAGGAACAATGGCAAACCATGTCAGACATCTTGCTGCTGATTAAATAACATTAAGCTTCTAGGAGAAAAAGTCTGCCTTTCAGTTCAGTCTGGAACAGTAAACAGGACATTTAAAGAAGGGACAGGAAAAAACCCAGCTGTTCATCTTTCCTCACACAAATATCTCAAAGCACATCTTACAATCTCCAAAACATCAAAGAACTGATTGGAAGAAGTTTAAATATATATATACACAGGAAAACATCAGGGAAAATTGCATGGATCTTTTACTAAATTTGCCAGGTTTTATTTCAATTATTTTGAAGGCTTTTTGCTAATTCGAGTTTATTATTCATTGTTTAAATTCTCTGGGCAAGTTTTTCCTGGTCACTGTAATAACGTGTTAGCTCTTGCATTTTCCACTAAATCTTTTCTGATACAAGTTGATCAATCTCAAGTAAAGTAATTCAGGTGCTGCTTTGCACAGAATTGACATAAGCCATTGAAATAGTTCAGCTTCATGACTTCTGAAAATAGTCTTATATTTAACTCCTGAACATTTTACATCTGAAGGACTATCCATTACCTTCTTACAGGGGCTTCTGGATATTTTCCTGATAGTCTGGGATGAATTTAGAAACTATCTGTGTTATATCCATGGGGGTAGTTATAAAGATTCTTTAAGATACGCTTTGATGTAACTTTAACACTTAATTTCATTTCTTTCATGATGCCCAAACACCAATGTGTATCCGTTACCTCAAAGCTTCACCCACCTCTCTCCAGTATTTAATTTGTTTCATCTGTAAATTTTAGCATCTTTTTGTTCACACTGTATCCTCACTGCTAAAAATTGAATCAGATGCGATATTAATCCCTGGGATTGAATTCCATCTAGTTTAGTTTATCAGTTGTTTTACAATTTTGGTTTGTTTCAGCCCTGTCATTTTTTGACATATCAATACCCAGCCCTGCCTTTGGCCCTTACTGCCTTAGTCTTGCTTTTGGTATATTTGAAATAATTTCTTGTTTATCTTTCCATTTTCAGTTGTTTGCTCTTCAAATTCACTTCTTAGTCTTGCTTAACTTTACCCTGTGCTGGTTTGTTCTTTCTGGTGGATCCATTTGGGCAGGATTTATATTTTTTCTTTTGGCTTACATAACCTCTTAAACTCTACCAGCAGACCCAAAATCTTCGATTCTAGTCCAGCAATTAAGATTCTTTAGGCATGTTAATGAACTGACTGAGCTATCTATGTAATCACGGCCTTTTAGAACACCAGTAAAATAAATTCACTAATACCAGGTCTTTCAGACCCTATTAGAGAGCAAAGTCTCTGAGACAGCCTGAGCATTTCATCAGGTCAGCCAGGTTTTTGCTGGTTTTATCTCCATGATGAGCTCCTCATTGCCAGACATGAACTTTCCAGATGAGATTCACGTGCCTGATTATTTCCCTGGGGGATGGGAAGAGCACAGCCCTAATTAGTAATCTCCTTTGAGATGAAATAAATATTAATTGCCTTTTTTAATCTGAAGGTGTCTACAACCCTTGCCTTATACTATTAACAAGAACCATATTGTTTGGGGATTTTTTTTTTTAAATTGTGAGATGTTTGCTTTTCTTTTACTACTAAATAGGCCTTAAAGTTGCTCAGGCAACATCTCTCAGTTGTAGGTTTGGTTTGTGCTATCCCTGAGAAAACTCCGGGGTTTTTAGTTCCCCTCAAGGCAGTTCAGTGTGGTGGTGCAACACTGTGTCTCAATCCATACAACCAGGCATTATACTGTGTTTTTATATCTTCCTTTCCATGTTTCCATGAAAGAGAGAGCTTCTCTAGCAAAGCTAAATGCTCTCGTGAAAAGTAGATGCAAACTAGGAAGTAATCAAACTCAGGGGATCACTCATCCTACTATTCCAAAATTTCATCAGGTACTTCCTGATCTCCTTCTAGTACAGGGTATGTGGTTTATTTGCCTGGTGAGCACATTTTGGGGAGGGAAAATACCTAAGCAAGACTGTACCAATCCAGATTAGGAAGAGCATAAACAAATCTCCATAAGAAGAGACATGAAAACCGTGACAGATCTCAGTTCTGTCACTTAAAGGGTGTCTCAAAGTCTCTCAGACACTGTGGTAATAAGGATGAAATAAAATTCACCAGTAAACAGAAAATCAAATTGTCTCATCTGTCTTGTACAACCAATATTTCAAATTAACACTTTGTGGTGAATGTGTTACTATTGAAAAAGAAAATCTCTCAGATGAAGCTTTATTTTCTTCTTCTTTCTGTTTTGAGATGATCGTTAACAAGGAATGAGGTTTATCCCATATTTTTCCATTTTCCAATTTCTAGAAAAATCTGTAGGATTATATTTACAAAACACCAGTCAAAGGCAAACATTCACTTACATTCCTTAGAAAAACAAGTGTGGATAATAAATACAATATCTATTCTTCATAGGATTTTTAATTACTTAAAAATGTTTAAGAAATACGGACTAACCCCTGTAAAAATACATATCTGGAATAAATCTAACAAGTGGCTGTCACTCCTGCTCAACACTTATGGAATAAGGCACCATATATCAGGAATTCAGAGAGATGGCTTTCTACAAAAGCATCTAGAAGTGCTGGGGACTCATTAATAATAAGGATGGGAAATGGGGTATGGGATCCCTGGGCATGAGGAATGGGGGTGGAAGAAAGAAAACATAAGAGAAAATGAGAGTTTTCCTTTCCAGTCCAGTGCTGTTTGTCCGCCAGTGGACCTTTTTTATCCTGTGCTATGTTTTCCTTTCAACAAACAGTAAAGAAGCTTCTTTACACAACACCCACAGAAATCATCTTACGGTAAGAAACCCCAGGAATATAACATTATCTTTACAACTTCTCTTCAGTGAGAGCAACCTGGCAGGAATAAGAGGCAGGCATGAAAGCCTAGGGAGGATTTTTTTCTTATTATCACACCATCACATCTGA
This sequence comes from Grallaria varia, assembly GCA_013396735.1. Classification (NCBI taxonomy): domain Eukaryota; kingdom Metazoa; phylum Chordata; class Aves; order Passeriformes; family Formicariidae; genus Grallaria; species Grallaria varia. The sequence continues at coordinate 515,956 of VWZG01007037.1, forward strand.
AATAATTCCAGGATTCCAGCCAAGATCATTGACACAAGTATTTGTAACGCTGAGCTAAAATACCAACTCAAAACACAGTCAAGCAGTGTTTGCTAAGTCAGAAACCCCCCTGCAGTGTTTCTAGATTTATCTGTCTTCGGAAGAGGCAAAAAAAATAAGACATCCAGAAGTTTTTCTGAACTGATAGTGAAGCTTCAGGATTAAGGGTGATCTGTAGACAAAATATTTTGCAAGGCTCTTTATCCCTGCCATCGCAGCCATTTCACTTGAATGTTCTATTTCTGTAGCCACAGGGGATTTTTAAGTTTGCTAAAACAACTGAACACATTCTTCAAAACAATACAGTGGGTCTTTCTTGTGAGAGCAAAGCTAATCAAACACACATCCTGTGCTATTGATGTCAGCCAGCCGCTCATGGCACCACAAGAGTCTCTGCTTTCAGGCCAACAGGCAAATTCTGGACTGTTTCCTCCATCTGTTCTCAAAGCAAACGCCAAGATGGCCAAGGTGTCAGAACATCCCATGGAAAACCACATCAAAGAAGCGACCTGAGCTGCCATGCCAGGACTGGAGTGTTTGCAGAGACTAAATCTGTAGAAATAAAACAGTAGCAAATCCAGGCAACATTTAGAAGATAATTCAATAGGAACAATCCTGGATGGGCTTTGGGGGCCCCAAAAGCCCTGCCCCAAAATACCAAAAGATGTAGTTAAGGAAAAATGCAATGTGACCCCACACGGCTCCAGCCACCTTTCTGTAATCTGACATCAGACCTTTCCTCATCACAGAGAGAAAGAAGAAAGCTGGAGGGAAAAGTATATCCAGGTCTGGGAAATGAGGTGACTCAGGCCTTGAGAGGCTGGAAGGAGAGCAGTGGGAAAGGAAGGGGTGACTGACATGGACACAGTGCAAGGAACTAAACAGAGTGTTGGCAAAGAACACCCTTTGATGGAAGCAAAAGTCACTTGGGGTTCGGTTAAAATCTCTCTTGAGAGCTGCACATTTTTTTACAGACTGGAAGGAATGGTACTTATATAAGAAGACGTGCTTGGAAAACAGAAGCCAGGTAAGAATACTGAGATATCCTTGGTCTCCAAGCTCTTCTCGGCTATGGGATGTGCCACCGTCCTAACCTGGCCTGGACAACATCACAGAAGGCACTGCAGGCAGAGCACAGCTCAGCACCAAGTGCTCACACTTCCATCTGGTGTCACCCCTAAGAAATCAGGAACTGAGCATGTCCAGGCTTAGCTCTGCCTTCCTGGGGAGCCCAGTCAGCCCAGCTGAAGCTCTCAGAACATCCCACATCTTCCTTTAAATCCAGATGTTTATGTCAGCTGCCTGCTAGACATGCCTGAGGCTAAAGCAGCCCTCCCAACTGTGATTTCACTGCCATGGAAAGAGGCACCTGAATGAGAGGGGCAGCTACAAGAGGAGATGCCACCAAAGATGGCAAGAACAGCAAATTCAAACATGTAGGGCTGTCAATCTCTCCCCTACATACACACTCCTTCCTTTCACTGCCCTTACTGCAGAAGGAGGAGCCAGTCCCTGGCACCTCACTGCGGGTAGCAAAAATCACTTTTTTTCAGTGCTGCTGAAAGTCCTAGATGAGATCTGGTCTGCTGTGCCTAGAAGAAATTTTAATCGGTTGCAAATTTCAGGCAAGCACTGAAGTTCTCAGGGAATTTTTTTTCCTGCAGCAATAGTCAGAAAAGCTTGCGGATTCAAAGCTTCCATTTCCATGTACAGCACTGCATCTCCCTGACTGACCGGAATAGGCTATTATGATTTGTGTATTAAAGCCTTGTGTTTTCTACCTATTGAGTGCATAAACAACAGTTTAACCTTTATCCCAAGGCATGTACACCCTTCTACTCCTAGAAAAATGAATTCATGTTTAGCAGTCAAATCAGTATCAACCTGACCTTTAAACACATCAGTGTTTCTTGGAAAAATATTATGGCTGGGATGCCTACTGTGGTAAACAATATTAGCTGCTGCAGCCCATGGCTGAGCCGTGCTGTGAGGAGCCTTATCAAAATAAGGGGGTGGAAACCAGCGGGGACCACAGATCTTCTGACAAACTCCACAGGATATGAAGAACAATGTAAATGTAACAATACTGGCAGATATATTTCTATATTACTGTTCCAGAGATAACGGCTAAGGTGAATCATTTCCCACCACCTACAGTACTGAATTATTTCAAATTCTGAAGGGACCATATTTATTTCATTGGTAGGTAGCAATTTACTTAGCTGAAGATCATTATATTTATGTGTCTGTGAAATCCTCACAATAATTATATATTTGAGCTGCCTCAGAAGTGCTATATATATTCTCATTAGTCATGTACTTCCAAGGATATTATAATTTTTTTTCCTTCAACAACCTTTGCAATCCAAGTGTGAAGTACCGCACTGCACATGAACCTCGATTCTTATAGTTTCCTTAAACTCCAGTTTAATCAAACAGCAGGGTGGCCTATATTCAAATGCAAATGTTAAGCATGCTATGAAATATCTTCATTTCCTTAAATGACTGCACTGTAGAGCTTATTTAAAACAGACCACACTGTGCAACAAAACAGAGGAGGACATGGGAAAAAAGTCCTCTGTTTGATAGTATTTTTGCAAGGCTTCTCCAAAAAAGGTCGTGAAAATGTTTAGAGCAGGCTAAGGAGATCAAGGAGGTTCTTTAGTTCCAATCCTATCTGTGCCAAGCAATTATACCTCCCGGGTGGAGAGAGGTCCATTTGTATTCTTCAATGCACTTCAGAAGCCTCAAGTGAAAAATATTTTCAAAACACCAAATGTTGTATGACTCTAAATGTAAGTGGTAGTGCGTGGAATTAGAGATGAATAACCCAATGGATGTCCTGCTTGTGATTTGCAACACACATTGATATTAAAACTCAGAGCCCTCAGACCTGGAGAAGATCATCATGCTTTCCTTTACTCCCAGCAATGTTCCTGTAGGATCACCAGGTAAATTTTTGTCCCCTCCTTTATAAATGCAGCAACAAGAGGAGGCGCCAGGCTGACGCCCCTGGAGACTGAAGGGTGCTGGTGGTTGATGTCCACACTCCACCCTTCTGCAGGAAGTTTGAGCCAAAGAAACCCAAGAGCTTTAAAAATATTCATCCCTCACATCACTACTGTCATTCTGGCTAGTTTCGTATTTATTTGAACACCTTCCACAAGCAATAAGGAAATGGCCTTGGTTGTATTTTCCTCTACCACCCTTGCCAAAACCAGATAGACTTTGGAGTTTGTTTGTCCTGGTTTGGCTGACGGATTTTTCTCTTTCTCCTCTTTAAAAATAACCGAGTACAAAAAGATTTAATGTAGATCTTCTGCTGATACATCAGGTCATAACAACTCTTAGCCTTAGACCTGCCAAAATAACAAGTTACAACTAAAAATAAACAAGCAGCATAGGTAGAAGACTCAACCTGACATCTCATGGATGCAGTGCAGTAACAGGGGCCAAAGCAGCCCAAGCCACTGTAAGACTGCCACAGCCCAGCAGCAACGCACTGCAATGATCAAAATCCAGAAAGGAAGGTAAAGGCTGAGGTTCTGCCTCAGACTGTGTAAGCACATGTTGAAACAAACATAAACAGTTCTTCTTCAGCTGGTTTGGAAAACTGAGCAGTGAGGGAGATGCTGAATCGGTTCCTCTTACCATCAACCCATCGCAGCAACAACCTTTACTCTTCCCCTTGCCAAATACCGTGGTACAGGTACTTGCCATGAAAAGCAGAACCACCTTATTCTTAAAAGAAAAGTTTCACCGAAGAATCAAGTAAAAAAAAGGACAAAGTTTCCCATAAACCATCCATGCAGCAAAGGAAAACCAAGAAGTAACTGACTTTGAGGAGGTCACTGCACCCCTCACCTTATATATTTATCTGTATCTCTGCTATATACACACACTGCTGACTTTGCTGGGGCTGCTTCCCTAACTAAGTAGTGTAGTTACACACAGGATCTACCATTTCTCTTCAGGTGAGCATCTACTCCTACCTACAGGAAAGTTTTTAATCATTTAGACCCTCCATGGTTGTGGAAACAAGCACTGGGCAATTGGAAATCAGCATTACTTGGCAAACAGACATACCCATTGTGAAACCTGCCCATGGCAAATTAATCAGCCTAAAAGACTCTCAAGTTTGAAACTGGGCTTCCTAATCTATGATCGCTGCCACATTTAGTTTATGATGATATAAAATAAACATCACACCTTTAAACTTTTCACAGGGCTAATGAATCAGCTTGGAGGGGATGACTCTCACGAGAGGATCGTGCCTGTGGTTTGCAGAGTCCCACAGATACACAAGAGATGCAATTACGCAAGAATAGCCAATTCTAGAGCTCTGACACAGCTTATTATTTGCCTAGCAAACAAGGAACTTTTTCAACTTAATTGCAGCCTGGCTTTTCTACCACTGATCTTTTTCATCCTTCTTTTCCTTTAACTGTGGCCTTCACAGAATTTTATTTTAATCCTTTGGTTGTTGATGTGCCTGTTTCTCGGATCTGTTTTGTACCTGCTATGGATATGCACTGCTCCAGAACTAGATAATGTGGCTGCTGATAAGATTCACCCCATCACAGCTCACTTGTTAGAAATACATGATTCAAATTAAAGGAACTTGCAGCATTAATTTCAGCCATGCACTGATGGAGGTTCTTAACTGTAGTAGCACAACACTCCTTAAATCTATGAAATTACTGAGAATCTGGGTGGAATGTTTATCTTTGGATGCATTTTCAGATGATAACATGCCTTGGATCATCATGTAGATATGTTTGATAGGTAATTTACAACTACAGAGGGCAGCACTGAATGTGGATGAGGAACTATTTGCATGATGTGCAGTGTGTGAGAGGAGCTGAGCTCTGACCAGTGTGGGAGCTGCAGGTGCTGATCCCCACCTCAGCCACACACCAAGGACACAAACTGCACATCCTTCCTGCCCCCTGCAATGCAACCCTTTGAGCCCCCCAAACATAAGGAACAAATGATTTTCATTAATTAACAAACAGCCCTGGCACAGGGCCCAGGCCCCAACTGCCCGTGCTACGGTACCGGCTGGAAAGTGCACAACACAGCAACTGCTTTGGCAGGACTGGGACTTTAAAGGTCAAGTAATTACCAGCTTTTCGGAAGCATAAACTGCCTTTAAAGTCAGCAGAGCAAACAAAAACTATTAAGAGAGTCATCCAACATTTATCTTTTAACTTGTTATCTCTGATACACATATACTGTTTGCATTGCAATGCATAAAATATTAAAATTAAAAGGCTCAGGGACTTCTGAGATAAAAAAAAGAGTAAAACTATTTTAGATTCAGAAACATTGCATCAATATGTACTGTATTTGCGTACTGGAATCAGAGACTCCTGGTTATGCATGTTTATTGATTTTGGCTTTGTTTTGATTAATGATAAAACTATGATCCATCTTGTAAGGTAGAAAGGCTTGAGGGAGCTCACTACAATACAAATGGTTTGTATTTTAAGAAATCCTATTTATGCAAATAAGGGGACATTCACATGCATTTTGCTCAAGCGTGGTTGTAACAAAGCTCTCAAAACATTCTCTTTTATACTCTAGATAATTTGGGGAGGCATGCTTAATACAAAAATGCTGCATAACAATTACTTTTTTCTCCGTTATGAATGACTCCCATTATATCACCTTGGACAAAAGAACAAGCCTCAATTCCCACTGCGCCTAATTTATTACCACTGCCAAAGATACTGTTTTGTGCCAGGGTGAACACAGTATTTCTAGAAAAGGATTGCAAAAATCCTGCTGGGGGAGTTCAAGGGGAGTGGAGGGAAGTAAGGAAGAAATCGCAAACCACAGCTGGCCAAAATAGTTTTTGCATCTCTGTAACAGTGATGTTGGCATGTTTGCCTACAGTTGTTCCTCTCTGCAGAGTGGGAGAGAAGTTTTCATCAGCCAGAGCAGCTCTAGATACTCGTTATCAGAGCTCAAGGAAAACATGAGGACAGACTTCCAAAGTGGCATGTCCTAAGCACACAAAGAGTTGAGACAGATTCTATTCCTGTCTTACTCATCAGCATTTAGACCATACACTGGGCAGTGGGCTGAAAGGATTCCGAATTTATCCAACCAGACACCTGCACATCAAGAGAAATAAAATTATCACATGGCTCGTGTTTTGACACATGAATTATCTCCCAGATCTCAGCAGGACCTTTGCCTGTATGACAGCTACCATATTGGTTTCTGACACACTTTCGCAGCAAGATCAGAATTCAGAGTTTAAACATGAGAACAACCTGAGAATAAGTGAGAGAGGAGCTGAGGAAGATCTTCCTCCTTAGGTTATAACTCCCAAACATTTATTTGGGATGTCCAAAGCTATGTTGTAGAAAAATGATATGGAAAAGAAGCCACCACTTCTGCAAGCAAGGGCTGACACATCTGCTAACAGAGCCTGTCACAACTTCTTTTTAAAGGACAGTAGCATTTGCCTTCTCTGTGGCTGTTGGGGCTAGAGACAACAGGACACAAAGAGGACACCACTCTTCCCATCGTCCTCCCATGACCTCGGAGTATTTGCTCCCACAGCAGTTTAGAGCTGCATCCTGCTGCAGGAAATCTGGTTGAATCCCTTCTCCAGGTGCTCCTGCGTATTTGGAGAGATGCTTGGCCAGGCTCAGAGGGAAGAGGAGGGGTCAGCTGAACAGCAAGAAAGGGTCAAGGCTGCCACACAGTCATTCCTGCAGCTGAAGGCCTGGATTTGTCTTGGAAACTGGGCCTCTTAATTCTTTCACTGCTTAATAAGCCCTCTCCTACTTCTGGGACTTTGTTATATGAAATAGATGAAACATTCATCTTGCTCTTTCAGCTCAAGCTGCTGGGAATTTTTCTCCACTTTCAGAAGACATTGTCCTGCCCACTGAAAGCCCATCCGAGGAAAGCCCTCCTGGGCTGCAGGGAGGCCTGTTTCCCAGCTCCGCAGGGATGTCCCTTTGGTGGCATTGAGGGGTCAGGAACAGCAGAGCCAAACAGACACACTGGGGAAATCACAACTCTTTTCCCAATCCAACACTGTCACTGAGGGGCTCAGTGTAGTAGGGTCCCTTCTGATTCCCCTCCGAGACAGGATCACCTCAGCCATGAAAGCACACACACATTTCTGCCTCCAACAAAACCACTTGGGTCTAGGACTGGGAAAAGGGATGGGACTGGGAATTGGGAACGGCACTGGGACTGAGACTGGGACTCAGATCAGGCCCAGGATGCTTGAAGCATAAAGAAAACTCTAGCATAAATTAGCACATACTGAAAACTTGATGCTAGAGAAACAAAAAGTTGACTTAAATCCAAGTAGAAAACCAAAGAACTACATTTGTTAATATGCTGGATACTGTCACTGGTTAAACAAGCAACTGAAGTCAGATTATAGGATCTCAAAGACAAAATTAAATATCTGTGGATTGAAAAACCTCTGAACTTTGTAAGCATCAAAACCCACGAGGCTTCCATATTTCCACCTGTGTCTGAATCATGTTGTTGCATTTCTCTGACATGATTTGAGAGCTCACTGATACCAATGTAAATATGATAATTCAACTCACAATTGTAGATCTTACACTACTATAAATTACATCTCAAATCAGGTTGTTCAACATATCTGCCCTCCTATGGTACCAAACTGCATTGCATGTCATAAAATATTTGGAAGATGAAATGTTAATTCTAGTCCAAATGATAGCACGCTTAGTTTAGAATGAAAACTAACAGCCTACATGCACTGAAAACCTTCCCAGCAATGCTTAAAAACTGACAGTGTGGAGTTTAACACCAGTAACAAAAAGTGGATTAGGCATTTTTGAAGGAAAATATTGTGCTCCTGTATCAGCAATCTTCCCCCTCTAGTCCTCTTTTTTTTTTTTTAAGTCTTTAAACCTGGTGCTTAACTCTGCCCATGAAATATTATGCAATATGTTGATCATGCTGTTTTTTAATTTCAACTCCACTGAAGAAGCATTGTTAAAAAGAATGACTATATCCCAGGGGAATCAGGAAATTAAACTTTATTTATTGGGTTTCGACTTTCCCATAAGTAGACAGAGCCATATACCATCTGATTACCACGTGAGGGAAGACACAGCTTGACAAAGAGCACTGCCAATGTGCCACTGGGCCATTGATTAATTAAGCAATAAGATGAGGAGGTCTGTCATTTAGGGTCATTGATGCTTGCCTAAAATGCCATTCGAGACACAAGTGTCTGGTTAGTATTACAGAGCCTGAGCCCACAGGATTTGCATCTGAACACAGGACCTGATCCTTGTGTTGGTTTGTTTGCATTGTTGGCACTGTCACTTGTAGGTACTGGAATATTCTGGTCAATCCAAACACAATCTGCATTTTTGGGGGTGGGGAGGTGGGACAGGGAGAGCAGATCTTCATTTTAGATTTATTTTCATTTCAGAAATAGCATGGTTTGGATGACAAAATTTATCTCTCCATAGAATATCGAAAAGTATCATAAAAATATATACACAGTTATATTAGTTTCTTAAAATAATACACCAGCAGGCAACTAAGTCTCTAAAGAAGCTCTAAATGCTCTATGGCAAATCCATACACAGGGAAAGGAGTGCTGGTGACAGCAGAAGACCAGGAGTCAGGACTCCTCCATCTTACAGTCATGGCTTTGCCGCCAATGGAGCAATCACCTTCAGTGCAGCAAACCACAATTAATTCCTCTGCCAAATGAGTCCTACCACTTAAATACTTCACAGGACTGCAGTAAGGAGTAATTCATGGCTATTTAGGTAGTGCTTTATGATCATCATATAACTACTTCCAGGCATCCCACAGCAAGGAATTTAAAAAAAAAATAAAATATATTCCCAACATTCCTCTGATTTTCTGAACTGGTTCAGGCAACCTGGAGAAGTCACCACTCCCTACCCTGTGTGCCAGAGCTGCTGCACTTTGTATGCAATAGTTACACACTGTCCTTGGGAGAAAGCCCGGGGCTTTCCTTGAGTCAGTGGGCTGGGCACTCACCTGGGAGCAGGCATTCCTGAATTCCCAGAGGTCCCCTCTGAGCAGCACTTCTTGCCTTCTGTTTGACTGAAACTTACCTTTGTCAAACTACACTTTTCTCTGCACAGTACATTTAAGAAATGATAATTTGAAATATTTTACTTCCAGGTGAATATACCAAAGCATAACAAACTTGATCAGACAAGCCAGCAAGCTGATAACATGCTTTTCATAAAAGCAGCTCCCTGTCCAAGTCATAAATTGGGTGTTTTACTGGATTACTCACACACACTGTTGTTACACATCTGAATTAAGGTCAGTTAGGATGGCTTCCCTCTTGAACAGACTTCCCTTTAATTAGTTTCCAGAGATTATGTTTTAACAGCTCATTGCGTTTTTTGTTGGGGAGGCAGGCACAACCAAGAAATTTGGGATGAGGCAACTCTGCATAGTCCTTTCTAGCTCCAGAGTGGAATGGGCCTCTGTCCTCACCATCTACTGCTCACTGGATAATGTAACAGCAGCAGGTGAGTATTAAGGAATAATAATAATAAACCAAAAGGTTGTAGACTGTGGTTTAAAGACAGAGATGCCTAATCCAAAGTTTCTACTTCATTTCAGAAATTTTATTCCTTGACAACTGCCATGGCCAGTGTATCAACATAAATATTTCCATTAGATACAGGCCTGTACTTTTGGTTCAACATCAGCAGCTTCACAGTTACACCAATATTTTGTTCATCTAGAGAGAAGATAAACCAGTATGAGAAAATTTATAGAAGCTTAATCTTATCCACACATGAACTTTACCACTGTAAATAACTGAGCACCAACTTTGGCTTCAGACAGAACTCCAACAGAATTGCTGCTGTGTCACTGTGTACCCCAGGTAAGGAAAAGGGCTCATCTCCAGTGCCACATCTGTACCATGTTCCTTCACTCTGACTGACTTTGAGGGGATGTGCTAAGGAACAACATTTCAGCCACATGGAGCGATTTCATTATGAATTACAGTAGCAGCAGATGACTCGGAAGTCAAACTGCTGTATCCCCACTGAATTACCAGCTCCACGAGCAGCAGCACTCCCCTTTCCCAATGTTCCACACAGGCCAGGCAGTTCCAGCTTCAAGGATCTCTTTAAGCTTCTTAAGACACCAAGTAAACAAAAGACAAAATTTATGCCTTGCCTCCTGTTGTACCAAACCCAGTGTGCTATCATACAACATCAACAGTTTGTCTAGCAGGGCCAAAATGACCATGAACAGCATTTCACAGGTCACAGCATTGCACAACGACACAGCTACAGAGGCTGACATGGTGCTTACCAGGAGCCCCACGGTCTCAGTGACGGCAGCTTGCAGGGAGATCATGTCCTCGCATCTAGTCAGCAGCAACCAGGGCAGAAAGAGGGGAAAAAAACAAACACACTTTTAAGCAAGTGGAGATAACCATGAGATAAGCAAGGGATAACCATGAAGATGCAAGCATAGGACTGATCCCAGTGCAGCTGCACCTGCAGCCTGAGAACCCAACTGGCTGCAACTAAGGCATGGAAACTTGAGTGGTAAAGTTGCTTCAGCTTCAGCTCAGCTGGACTTATACTGGAATCAGAGAATATCCTGAGTTGGAAGTCACCCATTGAGTCCATCTCCTGGCCCTGCAAAGACACTCCTGTAGTCCCACCCTGACCCTCAGAGCACTGTCCAAAGGCTTCTGGAGCTCTGGCAGTCTTGGGGCCGTGCCCACCACCCTCTGGGGGATGGATGTTTCCCTGAGATCCAACCTAACCCTCCACTGGCGCAACTTCACACCATGTTGTAGGGTTCAGCTGATGAGCAGCGACTTATTAAACCAAAGGAACTTGCAGCCACCTGCTCAGCCCCCTGGTTTAACTTTTTTAATCAATTTTTTAACAAATTTTGTTTGAATTCTGTGAGTACAACTAACACACTGAAAAAACTTGTAAATTAACACAAAAGAGATTTCCTAAGCGCTGTACAGTCTTGAAATTGACGCAGGCTCAGAAGGAAAAACAGAGGGCAACAATACTCATTGGAAAGGATTCTAGGATGAAACCTGCTGTTTCTGTAAAGAGTGGGTTGGTTTTTTTTAATTAAGAGACAGAAATGTCCACCTTTACCAGCAGCACCCAGAGCACAACCCCTCCCTCTCCAGCACAGCATTTGGCTGGGTTAAGCCACAATACACTCATTCTGCTGAGCCTACCTACACCCATCTGATCTCAATTAACTCCCAGCCGGGAGCACTTTCCTGCACTCTCTAGGAAACCTTTAGGAGAGTTGCAAAACCTCCTCCCCTCTCTTCCATCCCCCAAGAAAAAAAAAAATCCAGGCTCAAAAAAGTTTTAACTCAACAGGACCTTCTTCTCAGAGACATTATCATGCCAAAATTAAACAAACCAATGGTTTCTATCCAAAATACACAAAGCTATGACTTTTGGAATTTATCTGGGGAATTCATAATTCATTTCCAAATTCAGTGTATTGTGTCTCTTGCTATTTACCCAACAAACACTGCCAGAGCATCAGATGTGTGGGGATCACCTGTTCAGTTCAACTCAGCACAGTGTATTTCAGTTTATAGTGTATTTCATGAGCTCTTCAGTTTCTCCTCTGGAATCTTTATTACAATATAGTTGAAAATATCTATTCATCCACAGTTGTTTGTTTGTTTTAAAAATCCATTTTTAATCAAAATGTGAAGGAAAAAAAAGAGGGGAAAAAAGAAATCTGGAATGTTTATATCGGTGTTTTAAGGCATAACAAACTAGAGCGATTTATTTCACCACATCCAGTTGTAATGCTAAACCACAGATAAACATTACTAATGGAGCAAGAATGTGCTTCTTCCTTGTGATGGAGGTCCAAGATTGCCCTCTGGAGTTGCCACACAGCATGGGGCACTTCATTTACCATGTGATTGGCACACACTCCATTTCTAAATCAGTTTGGAGATGAAACTGTTGGCTAAAGCTCTGGAAATTCTGACTCTAGAGCTGTCAGGCAGGCTGTCTTTACTTTGAGAAACAATAATTCTTTTTCACATGTTACTTGACTTTTGATCTGGTTTAACATTGTTCATTAATGTTACAGATTTTGATGTATTGTGTCGCACCCCTAAAACATTAGTAGGGGGAACTAATAAAAAAAGAGAGAGTTTATTATTTTAACGTGTGCTAATAAAATCATGTTTGGGGAAATACTCTAATCCCATCTATTTTGATGGCACACAAAAAGGCCATCAGCCATTGCATGCTGATAACAAAAGATATATCTATGCCCTGAAAGACAGAAATGTCCTTTCTTAACTTAGTTCATGTTCAAGGCAGCTCTTAGAATGCGGGGAATTATTTTTCCATTTATCTTGTAAATCAAGGAAATCAGAAAAATAAACTTAAGCTGCATTTTATTTGAGTAAAATTATTTTGCATAGCAACAAGCTTGTTTGTAGGATATTTTAAGACATGCAGCTTGGCTTATTATTTTATTGATATTAATGGAAATAATCCAGAAGAGGAAAACACATCATTTGGAGGTCAGACTCTATGGCCTGCCACATCCTAACGTCAGTGAATATTCTGGGAGCAGAGTGCTCAGAGGATTGGTTCTGAATCCACTTCCTTAGGGACGCGTAACTATAAACTCATGAGTTCTTGTCAGATCCAGTCACCTCAAACTCAAACCTTCATGCAGCCTTTCACTTCATCTCAAGCTTCTTCCCCCTTACTACCAGGAATCTGGTTTTGTGAGAGGACACGCTGCTTGCAAACATTGTCCACAAGACCTTTTCTTTTTTCACTACAGCTGCTAAGTTATAACCAAACATGACCATTGTTTTGCACAGCAATTTAACGTGCAGCTTCTTTTTTATCTCCTTTCTCCAGTGACTTGGTCACCTGCTTTCACAGCCATGAAACCTTTCACAAAAGTTGCTCTCTTACCTGAACTAACAGAGTTTTGGCTCCTTGCTGCAGGTAAACCCTCAAGGATCCAGTTCCATTATGCTCCTCTGTCAACACAGGTGCTGTCAGCAGTGCCATGCCACTGACTGGGAAGCTGAAGGAGCTTTTGTAGCAAGATGAGGGTCAGTCAGTATCAAATAACACAAGCACAATCCCTACCTCTGTTCTCCTAATAGAGGTATTTCTGAAAATAAGTACAATCTTGCTTTTCCTTATAATGCTCCTCTTCATTCAATTTTTTACAATAATGTGTGTCTTCAGAGCAATGTAAGATTGTTGATTTCAAAGAACTCTCAACCATACTGCCACATGCACTTTGCACAAATGTTTATTTGTTCATCAATGATTTAACTAATGAACAGCTCAGATTTGACAAGTGTTGTCCGGAGGTGTTTTTATACTTATGATGACGTGTTTGGCCGCAGGTCTTCTTCATTTTCAGGACCAGGTTTGTTAATGTTTTGGGTGTGGTGTTTTGGATACCGCCTTAAAAAAGAGCTCTGGGTGTTCTGGGTGTTTTCATCTGTCACAAAGGATGTCTGGTAAATGGTTAAGCCATTGTCGCTGCTAGGGATGGAATCATAAGACCATTCAAAGAAGTTAGTGGAGTTCCCTTGCTGTCTGTCTGGGTCCAACTTCCTCAGGCCCATGCCCTGGGAAAAAATGGAAAGAAAAATTCATGTAAACATATGACTTACAGTCACAGCTTCACAGATGAATCTTGTAACAGTCACTACCCCACTGGGAAGTGAACGAAGCTGTTACCACAGTGATTTCAAGAAGTCATGACTGATCTTTAGCAAGTTAAAAATAATAGTCAGACTTGCCTGTATGAACGTTTCTGGTTGCATATATAATGAGAAATTTGCTGACCTTCCACCTCTTAGTGCTAATAAACCCCCTTTACTTCGCATTTCTGTAGCATACCATATACTCCAAGCTATTTATGTACACTCAGCTAAATTAATCTTTAAAGTAACCCAAAGAAATAGGTTAATAATTTTAGGTTCAGCCTGCACTAAAGAAACTGAGAGAGACCATGAAATCTGAATCTTCAAAGCCATCCCTTGTATGTCCCAATACAGAGAGACAGAGCCTGATTTTCACATTCCATAGCTTGAAGGAAATTTACTTGGAATTATGGTTGATCAGTATCTCTAGAACTATGAGACACTGCACAAAGTGCACAGAAATGGAGGTTACTCAGTGAATAATGAATTCCAAAAAGTCTAGGTCTGAGAGAGCTCAAAGTTGGGCAAACTCTCTGCATTACAATTCACTGCCTCCTCCTCTACTCATTATGCTGAGAACTGCACTATTTTTTTTGGTGCCTGGAATTATATCAACAATCTAAGAAAACTGGTAGAACATGAAACTGTTGCACATACAGAGAATCCCCAAACAAATCAAATCCTATTCAAAGCTGTGGCTTCTCAAGCACACATTGAAACAGGTGTATTATAAAGAGATCTGGACCGCAAAAGAATACACCCTGGAGATACATTGTGGGTATCCTATAGATTTTGGTTAAACTTCTGATATAGATGAGTCTAAACCACATGTTTGGGACTGTGAGTTACGAGTGGCTGAGACCCCAAAAAAAATTCATTGCAAGGCTAATCACCTTTAGCAGACTAACAGGGCAAATAACTGGGTACAAAACCAAAAGAGGAATGTGAGAAAATGCCTGCCAAGAGACCCAATCATGGGGGTTTTGTTCCCTTTGAATTCTACCACTCTCAATGTGTGCTGCTGTACACCTGTGACAATCCTAGAGAAGTCCCATCCCTATACTGATAAAAAGTGTATTTTTCTTTCTTATTTACATTTTTCACTTCTCACAAGCTTTAGCATCTATTACTTTTTTTGCAGGGGATGTTTAATCTCTGGCAGACCAATACATATGAACTTGCTTGATCAGTGCTTGATACTTACAAGATCAAAATACTCTGCTGCATTACATATACTGTGTTGGTTGTCATGAGAAGAAAATGGGAAGTCCTTGTTCCCTGCTTTCTGAAAGAAAAGAAATTATAGCAAAAAATATGAATCTTCATATACCCTGTTTGGAGTCTACTACTCTTAGTCCTTATATTCTGAAATAGCACAGAAGTCATATTCAGATGTTAAATATTCAACTGCACATGATTTTACAGGGGTGGCATGGACCTTTTATTTTTTATTTTATAAAATCATCAGGAGGATTTGCTGACTATATACATGATTATTAAAAAACTGTGAATTTTCAAATAAGAAATTATACCTTCTGTCTGCAAGCAGCAAAATGCTGGATACGTCAAGATTGCTTTGTTCGATTTAGTAGGCCTAGAGCTAACTAAAATAAACTACAAAAGGGACCTCAACGCCGAATTAGTCTGAGATTTATGAACTGAATGCCATGGACATTTCTTGTTGTAGGGAAGTGGAGGAGGTATTAATTGCTTAACTAATTTATAATCTCATTCTTTAACATGATGTTCATCCAGTCTCTTCAGAAGAAAAAAAGGATAGCTATTCTAAAAAGCAACTGAACACATTTAATTTTTTTTATGTTTGTTGTATATCATTGCAATATTCCAACTATGATATTTGCCTCCAAACAGAAGAACAAGTTTTAATACAACACAATCTAAAAGAGGTGTTTCAAGAGCAGGGGAATCTGAGTCAGCTCTGAAGAGAAATGTAACTGGGGGCCTGATCCAGAAGAAAAGTCACCACATACAAAATCTGCCTGCATGGTCATATCTGAGGATATTTGGTCTACCAGGCAGATTTTCTGGTTTTTTAGGTATGTGCCACATGTTTACTTGTCTCACACAGATTCAACCAGTCTGTAGTTCAGTGGATAAGTGAATTCAGCAGATACATTCTCATATATGTGTTTAAAAATAAGCACCTTTTAAGTCAGTAAAATGTAAGACTTACTAAAATATCTTCCTGTAATTACATGTCAATCTCAGCATTTCAGGAATAGTGTTTATTACTAGTGCCTATGTGCTGCAGGAAAATAAGAGGTAACATAGGCTTAAACAGTACTATATGTCTGAGAAAATTAATTAACTTCACAGCCAGGGAGTTCCCTCATACAAAGAGACCAGAGCCATCCAGCTAAACATGCAGTGAGCTTCCAACTTTTATAACGTCACCTAAACCAACTTCCTCAGATTGTCCCTGTGGCATCACATTTTAGCATTTAGAGCCCCTTGGTGCTCTCCCCACTGATCACATTTTAATTCTTGCTTTATGGCAGACAGGAATTCCTCTAATTATGTTTAACAGTGAAGGGCTGGGAAAGACAAGACATGAAACATCAGGAGAACAGTCACACTGGTCCCTCTCACCCGGTTCTCCTTTCCAGACAGTGACAAAGGCCAGATGTTTCACAGAAAGGCCAATGTAATACCAACACAGTGAACACTCATGTTACAGTCTAATCTCTTTTTCACTAGCCCCAAGCTTCCCTTTCAAATATTCCTTCCAAGCCCATTTGTGCTCCTCATTATAGCAAAATCTGTGAAATGAACTCAATGTAATTGCTATGCTTATAGAAAATGAAAATAGAAAATGTTCTGTGCACAAAGTGGGTGGGTAAAGCAAAGCGCAGTGTGGTGATAGAATAAGGACATAAAAATGTGCTTATGAACTGCAACATTTTAAATACTTATGATTTGAAAATACTGTATTTTGTTTGATCCTAAAATTGTCCCAAATCTCCTCAATTTTTTAAGCAAGCCTTAAAAATGTTTTGAATGGAAAGCTTCTACCTTTTAAATGATCAAAAGAATAATCCTTTGGCTGAACATACAGAATTTCTGACATTCAATACAAAACATTTTCAAATTTCAATTAAACGTTCTTACAGGGCTTTACACACAGGTTTTGGACTGAGATTGATCATAATGTATTCTGTGCCTCAAGAATAAAAAGTGACTGATGCTTGAAATCAGCAATAATCCAGCAGGACTTTGAGTATCCAAAATTACAAGTGAGTAACAGGGAAATATGTCTCTCCCTCAGCCCAGCCTGCAATCACTTTATCCCCTGAGGCACAAAGTCTGCCAGCCGCTGTGACTGCTCTGCTAAGGACTGCAAGTGCTGCTCTTACAACTTGGTAAGTGACAACTTGCAAAAGAGCTCTGGAAACCGACTGTATTGCTCCAGGAACTCACCGGGTCCCGGGCCTTGTACTCCAGAGGCAATCGATGTGTAAAACCCTGAGCAGCCGCTGAGTTCAGGACATGCCTCAGTGCAGCTCTTGTTGTTGTCTCAAATTCATCCTGGTACAGTCCAAAGGGAGCAAACTAGAAAATAACGAATATTATGACCCATTAAAAAAAAAAAACCACAAGCCAACAAAAAACCCTGCCACATAAATTTGACCAGAAATGTGGCCGAAGTGGTATTTTCCTATTTATTTTTTATTATTTGGATTGCAGCAGCACCTAGTGGCCTCTGGAAAAATCAACATCCTCACACACGCACACACGCCCCAACAACCCCTACTATAAAGACCTTTGGACACAGATCAGTAACCAGACAAACATATTAACTTTCAAGGCAAGAATATCCAGTAACTTTCTGATAACCTCGCAGGAAAACCACTTAATGACCATCTTCCCCCCATGCTGCTCCTGCTGCTGTACAGCCAAAGGTTTGAAAGCACGAAAGTTTTGGGAACGGCTCAACCAAGTGCCAGGCCAGCGGGTTCAGGGATCGAGGAACAGCCTGTGCCAGTGGGTGTCACAGTGCCCTGGGGTGCCAAGATGTCCCGGCCCAGCACTTGCAAAGGGGTCACTGTGTTCTCCTGAGGGTGAGAACCGAGGAAAACATTGGCCAGAGTTCTGCAGAACAGAAAGAAAACCATCTAGGGCTAAATATCTAATAAGAGACCTCCAGCATTGCTGAAGAACTGGGAAAAAACTCCAGCCAGAATTTGTGTCAGCACACCTCCTCTGAATACCTAGAGCACTTTCCCCTCATAAACATCAGGAATGGGAAAACTTGTTTCTGCCTAAAAGACAGTCACAGTGTGTTTTAGAGAGTTTAAGGATAGAGAAGATCTGCAGGGGTCATGGGGGCTCCTGCCTAGTCCTCACCCAGTCACCAGGGCGCCGCTGCTCAGGATGGGTCTCCCTGCCCTGGGACATGGCTGCAGGCCAACTCCACCCCGGACAACCTTCCAGGGTCACCATGGCTCCGTGTCCTGCTAACAGTGGGTGACACGGGTGGAACCCCCCACTGTGACCTCTCTGTGATCCTCACTGTGATCCTCTCTGGGGATCCAGTGACATCCAGGCAAGCAAAAGCAACGGTGCTCTTGCCCATCTGCTACAAGGAGGGAGGAGATAAAAGCTGGCAAAAGGACTGAATGTTGTCTTAAAATGGGACAGAAATGGAGCTCTGTTTAAAAACAAATCAGTTCTGCACAATCACTTTACAACCTGAATAGTAATGCTTGAAGAAAGGAGGGTTGTTTCTGAGGAAAATCCCAAGGACAACAGGGACATCATTTTTAGGATGCAACTTCATCCTGTTTTTCAAACATCTTTACACATACACACATCTTATTTGTACACACAACCAGTATTCACAAAAAACCTGACTGCACCTTAAGGGTTTTTTTGAGTGCTGACTTGGAACCATCCCAACTTTTTAACTGTGAGCACACTTGGCCAATGTAGCACAAACCAAGACTTCACCTCCTTGGCCTTGACAGAGTGCAAAGAATATGACACTTATGTCCTTTCTGGTTTCACACTGACAGAGGGCAGGGTTAGATGGGCTGTTGGGAAGGAATTTTCCCCTGTGAGGGTGGGCAGGCCCTGGCACAGGCTGGGCAGAGGATCTGTGGCTGCCCCTGGATCCCTGGAAGTGCCCAATGCCAGGTTGGACGGGGCTTGGAGCAACCTGGGCTGGTGGAAGGTGTCCCTGCCCATGGCAGGGAGTGGCACTGGATGGGCTTTAAAGTCCCTTCCAACCCAAACCATTCCATGATTCGATTATTGATCTACACATCATCATCATCATGGCGCGGCTTCGCGAACGAAGATTTGGGAAGGGCTCTACCCACTCTTGCTGCAAGTGTGCTGATGGCTACATATAGATGGCTACATACATATAGATCTATAAATAATCTAAGAGGATGACAAGCAGCCAGCAGCTGTACTCCCTGATCAGTCATGAACACTACTGCCTCTTATGGCATGGAGAATACAATCCAAAAGGAAAATAATAGACATTACAAATCCCATGGGCACTACAGAAGGCACTATTTGCATGCTTGGGCCACCACAGCTCAGCCTTTGTCAATCTCAGCGTCCAAGCAGAGGCAACGCTGCAGTTCTCCATCCCCTCACACTCGGAGCTGCCTCATCCCCAAGTTTTCACTGGTTTCATTAAGGTCCCAGTTATCCCACCTGTCTGTAAACCCCATGAAGCCCCTTACCTTAGCTACCTAACCAGGCAATGCACCAGTCCTTTCTCAGGTGAGCTGGGATCACCAGGGATGGGTGGGCAACGCTGAGAGGTACCAGGGACAGGGGCTCACAGCACCCCACTCTCTGGGCACAGAACCCCACAGTAAATGACATTGGAAAAGACCTTTGAGATCATCGAGTCCAACCTGTAACTCATCACTATTCTGCCAACTAGACAAGTGCCATGTCCAGTCTTTCCCCGGACATCTGTAGGCACGGTGACTCCACCACCTCCACGGGCAGCGCCTTCCAATGTCTTATCACCATTTCTGTGGAGAAATTCCTCCTGATGTCCCACCTGGACCTCCTCTGGCACACCTTGAGGTAGCTGTCAAGAGGAATTGTGCCAGGGGAGGTCCAGGTGGGACATCAGGAGGAATTTCTCCACAGAAAGTGTTGTCACGCACTGCAAGGGGCGGCCCAGGGTGGTGGTGGAGTCACGATCACGGCGGTGTTTAAAGAACGACTGGACGCGGCCCTCAGTGCTCTGGGCTGTGTGACAAGGCGGTGGTGTGCCACAGGGCGGGCTCGGTGCCCTCGGAGGGCTGTTTTAGGCGCCGTCCCGCTGTGCTCACAGCGTCCCCTCACGGCGCCGCCATAGCCTCCCCTCACGGCCCAGCCCGCCTCCCTTCGACCGCGCGCCAACTCTCGCGAGAGCCGCCAGTTCCCGGCCCGCTGCTCCGGGAAGTGCCGCCGCTCCCGCTCCCAGTTCCCGTTCTCATTCCCAGTGGCGCTTTCCTATTCCCGCTTCCCTCTCCCGCTCCCTTCCCCTGCGATGGAGGAGCCCTGCGGCGCGGGCGCCGCTGCCCCGCTCCGCGGAGACGCCGAGGAGCCCAAGCAGGTAGCGGCGGTGCCGGGGGGGCCGCAGTGTGTGAGGGAGCGGGGCTGAGGGACACATACACACTTACACACATATACACATATACACACACACACATTCCCTAGTGGTGCTCCAGTTCTAGGGGTGAGTTTGATCCCGCTTCCAGCGGGGAACGCCGCTGTCGGGGCCGGGGAGCGGCTAGGGAGCGCGCTAATTAACGATTAAGCGCTAATTGCGAGCGGCGGCGTTGTTGTTGTGTGTGAGGGCATCACATTTACGTAAGTGCTGTCCTGTGGTTCTGGGGCCCTTCACGCGCCTGTGACAGCCGCGTTTGGCTGTTTTTAGAAATAAAAGCAGCCATGAGGGTTAGTTGTTCGTTATTATGAGGGTTAGTTGTTCGTTACTATGACGGTTAGTTGTTCGTTACTATGACGGTTGGTTGTTCGTTATTATGACGGTTGGTTGTTCGTTATTATGACGGTTAGTTGTTCGTTATTATTTATGTAGGCGTGTTTAGCTTTAGTGTTGGTATTAGCGGACACTTACTTTCTCAGGCTCCAGTGGGAGTCACGCTTTAGTTTTGGCCTGTCCGAGGGGTTTCACGCTCCGTGAGGAGCTGACCTGAATAACCGTGCCCAGGTGGTCCCTGCTGGGTCACCTCACGTCTGGGGGCACACCTCACATCGCGGGGCACACCTCACACTGGGGCTCAGGTCTGGGACCCTGGGGACAAGAGGGACATGGAGGGTCTGGGGAAGGGTCTAGAGCCCCAGGAGCAGCTGTGGGGGCTCAGCCTGGAGAAAAGGAGGCTCAGGGGGGACCTTCTCGCTCTCTGCAACTCCCTGACAGGAGAGGCGGGGGGCGGGTCGAGCTCTGCTCCCAGGGAACAAGGACAGGAGAGGGAACAGCCTTAAGCTGTGCCAAAAAAGGTTCAGGTGGGACATCGGGCGGAATTTCTTCAAGGAAAGAGTTGTCAAGCATTGGAAGGGGCTGCCTAAGAAGGTGGTGGAGTCCCCACCCTTGGAGGTGTCCAAGGCAGGACTGGCCATGGCACTCAGTGCTCTGGGCTGGGGTCCAAGGTGGGCATCAGGCACGGGGTGGGCTTGATGATCTTGGAGGTCTTTTCCAACCTTAATGATTCCCTGATAACTCGAAGTGGAGGTTATGCTTCACACAAATGTTGGAATTGAGATAACTGAAATACTTGTGAGCTCGTGCAGGAGAAAGAGGTAAATGAGTACAGGACTGGGTTTTGGTCACTTACCATTAAAAATAACTGATCACAGAGCAAGCCTGATAGTTTTAATTGCCAGCATTTTGTAAATAAAGTACTTAATTTCTCTTTGCAAACCAGGGGTCGGTGCTGTTCCTTGGAGGCAATGAAGTGAAGAGCAGTGCAGTGGTGAAATACTCCTCGGCCCCACCACAGGCAGCCTTTGCCCGGCTCCAGGAGAAAACGGACTTGAAGCTTCCCCCTGCCAACTGGTTACGTGAAAGTGCCAAGCTGGGACCAGCAGGGACAACCATTCTGGGAAACAGCAAAAAAAGTAAACCCTTCTCAAGGTAAATAATGGCAGCCCCTAGTTTTTCCAGGCCTTTATGAAGAATTCTAGTAGTGGACTTGGAATCTGTGTCATTTAAAGTTTGAAGTACAGACTTTACCATAGCAACAAGCTATTGCTTTGTCTTAATGATTCTCCCTCTCCTTTTTCATCTTGAGTTCTTGCCTGTATGCTCTAATCTTGTCTCCTTTGTAAATGATTAATGAAGTTGATTATTATTTTGCTCAAGTGCATGTTGACACCTTGCCTGAGACAGTCAAACTGACTTTGTTCTTCTCTGGTTGGCCAAAATTAAACTGGATTGGTTCAGTCAGCCAGTCTGCCTTTGATAACAGGTGAAAATGGAACAACTGTGGTTCCTCTTGGAAGCCAAGAGCCAATTTATAGCTCTTCTGGACCTTTACAAACTAGACCTGACTAACTAATGGCAAATGGAATTTCATGTTTATATCAGGAGTGAACACTGGAGGTGAAAAAAGGGGCAAACCCAAAGAGCAGTGTTACCTTTCAGAGTGGATGTTTGTTAAAGAGATGAATGAGTAGAGTTCAGAGTGTTTATAAACAGGATGCTCAAATTCTGTGCTGAAATCGCAAATTCACAGAAAATCAACCACTCAGTGAAATTTAACAGTTTGTGGAGGGTCTGTGTTTAAATCATCATAACCTCTTTTAGGAGCTGTACTTTTTCTGAGCAGAAAAGCATGTTTTTCAAGGCTTTGTGATTTTTTTCCCTGTTTATTTGGCAGTTTAACCTCTCTCTAGTGTCAGTATTAAAAAGCTCATAGCAAAAGTATAACTTTGGACACGTGCACATCATGTATTTTTGGAGTTATAGTAATATCTGGTTTAATTATAAGAATGAGCTATACATTAAAGTATTCTAACTTAAGTAGCTTAACAGAGGCCTTAATGAGGGTGGAGGAGTATGCAAGGATTAGTCTGTTACAACATGTAGGGCAGTTTTGGAAAACATGAATAAGAGGTAAAATTAAGTGATAGCTACTAAAATTAAAGTATTGAATGTGCTTAATGCCTTAAAGAGAAACTCTTTGAAAAACTATCCTTGTTTGTTGTGTTAAAAAAAAATAAATCTCAGTTTCTCTGATTTCCTATAGCTGTCCTAACAAACACTTCAAATTTTTCTTGAATTCAACAATACTTCAATTATTTTATAATGTCTCCAAATTGGATCTAAGCACTTTGAAATATATCTTTGAAAAACTTATAGAATATAAAAAGGAAATTATTTTGTTAATTTTAGGTCTCATTATACGGGGTGATGTTTAGCTGGACTATTTTTGTTGTGACAAAACAACCTTTCAAATTTTAATAAGTCTAAAAACCAGGTCTCTGATGTCATGCTGCACCTGTGTTAACTTGTAATATTTTTGAAATAGCTTTGGGATGGCCTATGACTTCATTGACTCAGTTGGAAATGACGTAGATGTTGTGTCTGATTCAGAGGTATGTACAACCTCTTAAGTTGTGTCATTCAAATTCTTACACTGCATAAACTTTATTTTAAGATACTGGCATGGCTTTCTGGCATCTTTGTGTCCTTTGAGGAAAAGGAAGGATCCCCAAACTTTTGCCCTGACATGTAAGGGAGTTGTGATTACTGAATAAGAAATGCAGAGAGAAAAATCATATTTCCTGTGCATTTCTACAAATAATCTGCAGCTAAAATATGTGATTTAGTGAATGCAGCACGTTAGTCTTGCAAGGCAGTTGTCTTGAGTGTTTGAGATTAGTTATTCTGATGTAAATTATTACTCTCAAGATGACTTTGTTTTTCCTATTCTTTTGTGGAAGAGAAAGTTCCCCTCCAACGTGCTTTTTTTTGGTGCTGGTAATATCTGTGGAATACAAATGAGGCTATTCAGAAGAAGAAACATACATTTACACTATTAAAATCTGGCAGATTTGTATTCAGATCCTCTGTCCAGATTCCTCTGGACACCTGACAAAGTGTTGGTATTCCTGTCGTGAAGATACAGCTTTAAAATCCAGACCATCCACTTACATTTTTTTGGTCATTTTTCTTGATACCTGGTCACGTTTATCAAAAGACAGAATGTGTTTGAACCATGTGTGTAGTTTTTACTGACTACTTGGTCTCTCTGTCACTGTCATTTACGTTCTCTGGCCTCAATCAATGTATTTTCTTGAGGAATGGTTTAAAATCACTGTCCCTGTAAGGTTTTATGTGCTGGTTTTGGCTGAGGTGTTTTTCTTCACAGTGGCTGCTCTGGGATTGTGTTTTGGAATTGTGCTGAACACAGGGCTGATAATACAGAGATATTTTTGTTATTGCTGAGCAGGGCTTACACAGACCCACGGCCTTTTCTGCTTCTATTGCTGTGCTGCTGAGGGGGTGGGGACGCATGGAAAACTGGGAGGAATCACAGGCAGGACAGGTGACCCCAAGTGACCAGAGGGACTGGGGGGAAGAAGGAGGAAGGCAGGATGTTTGGAGTGATGGTGTTTGTCTTCCCAAGTCACCGTTCCATGTGATGGGGCCTTAGTTTTCTAAAAATTGCCTTACAATGCAGTACAATTATAGTGAATGATCTCCCTTTTCACTTCTCTCCTGCAAGAACATTAAGAAGCTCCTGAAGATCCCTTACAGCAAGTCCCATGTGAGCATGGCCGTGCATCGCATCGGGCGGACACTCCTCTTGGATGAGCTGGATATTCAGGAACTCTTCATGAGATCCTCTCAGGTGAACCAGTTGGATGTTGTTAAGTACGGCACGTGGTCAAAGTGCATTATTTCAGGAACAGAGTAGCCAGCAAGAAAATATGTGTGGAAATTCATGAGAATCCTATGTGAGCACCAGAGGTGCTCTGTTCTGCAGCAATCAGCTTAGCCATGAGCCACACCTGTATGCTACTGGAGCATTAAAATTCCATGTCCCACTTTCCTGTAATTACTTTAGTATTGCTACACTGTTTGATATATTTTGTTTTTAATAAATATTTATTGCTGCATAACCTGTTATGTATTGACTTTCTAATGAAGTCACATTTTCAGTCAGAACTTAACTGCTCTGGAAGATTAATTTTCAATTATGACCAATTCAGGACTTCAGCTGTGAAGTTATTTTCTGGCTTTCTTTTCTTGTTGTGGATGAGTATTTGCAAGTTTATAAGGCATCTTGTTTGCTTTGCAGATACTTCTTGATGTTAATTTCATATTTCTGATACTGCCTAGACAGGGGACTGGACGTGGCTGAAAGAGTTTTATCAAAGGCTGATTGATCAGAAGTGGCAAAGAAAAAAGAAGAGTAAAGAACATTGGTACCAGAAGGCCATACTTTCTAAATTTTTGTATTACAGGTAACTTTATGTTTGCATGAATCTTGAATTCTGCATCACTTACTGCTTCCTGGTTTCTGGTCTTGAAGTAAATGTTAAAATTCCATTATGGTCTGTCTTATTAACTGGTTTAGCCTTATACAGAGGAAGTTGAGGGATGAGATCAGGAAATGACATGTAAATGTTTTAACAGAAATTGAAGTATTAAAGAATAAGATAAACAACATGCCTTAACTGTGTATTAGCCAAGTCATTTGTTGAGAACAGACATAACAATTCTAAAACGGATCTGTTTGCCTATAGTCAACTTTTCAATGTTTCTTTGTCAGCATTAATGGTGATGGAGCTGCTCAGCCTGTTCCTTCCACTTCCAAACAGCATCAGGAGGTTCCTGTTGCAGGTGAGAGTGATGAAGCAGGAAGGGCCTCCTGGCCAGCTCCTTTTGAAATGCCTTCTTCGTTATCTGAAGATCCAGGTGCCTCTAACCAGGTTGGTGTGTAGAGTGTTTGAAGTGGCACCTCAGTGTTTGTAGAGACCTAGATGTTGAAATGTTTTCAGAGGTACTGCTGCAGAACGCTTTGCTGAAAGAACTGAACTAAGGCATGAGGAGAACTTGGCAGGAGGTGCAGTTTAGGTTATGCCAGTGTTTCAGACCTCTAAATTTCAGAAATGGCTTTTTTCTGTCACTCTATTGTTAAATTGTTATTTATCCCAGCATTTCTGAGAAACAAAGCATTTGGCTAGGAGTTATCATCAATGACCTTATGTAAAAGTAGGAGAATCCAGACATTCACAAGGTGTGTGTGTGTGTGTAAGCTTGAGGTTCTGGCATTTCTTTTAAAATCTGTAATTAAATCAGTGTGTTGTGGCCTTTGACTTACTAGGGTGAAGAGGGAAGTGAACATCTGTGAAAACGTTTGCAAAACAGTTAAGCAACATTTACAAATACTTGCTATGAGACTGCACAAGTGAAAAGGGAGATGTTTATAGTCATTATGCAACAAACTGATTATTATCAGGCCCTAATTCAGAGTTCCATCTGTGGCTAAACTCATTTATGAATACTGTTCATTCCTGTGAGTTTTTGAGTAATATAAACCAGGAACTGATTATATTTTGGAAAAGTTGGAAGATCTGTTGTATTTATTCTGCATTCTTAGAATAATGTTGCCATAGTTGTGCTTGCACAGTATTAGCACTCATGCCAAATGTCTTGGTCAGCCAGTTTAGGGAGTTTCTAACCTACATTAGCCATAAAAATGTAACTGCATGTGTTGTGGTGTGGTAATATTCTAAAGTGGAGAAATATTTCAGTACTTGAAAACTTTTAGAAAAAGGACTATGTCTCTCTTCCACCCTCTTGGGGAACTATTGCCCAATTCAGCAGACTGTTTATCATAAAGAAGCTGTTCTGCAGTGCAGTGTGGTTTAATTTATAAATAAAACAGCAGGAAAGAGGTTTTGCTTCTGGAGACTGCTAATCTGGTGCTGACCCTGGGTTAATGAGGAGTTCCTATAAATACTTTCTGGTTTCTTTCCAGAGCCTCTGAGAGTATAAAAAAAGTACAAAGTACTATATCTATATAGTACTATAGTATCTATAGAAAAGAAGCATTCTAGTCATTGACTAGAAGCTTTTGGTAGTTTAATACATCCTTGTTCCAAGATGTTAGAGGTAAAGGTTTTTCCCTGATATGCTTTTGTTGTTCTTATTCTTTTTGAATGGCCTAACTTGACCTCAGCAGCAGAGTCACTCGTTATCCTTGTGCTTTCCACAGGGCAGTGTGCCTCTTGAACCCTCATATATAGTGGGGCACGTGGCCTCAGCCCCCAAAGAACAAAACCTGACTCCTTTGTTCAATGACGGGGAAAACAGTCAGGTATGCTATCTGTGAGATCTGAACCCCCACTTTAAACATCGCACATGTCCGAATCTGGGCTAAATTGGAACCAACAGAGACCCTCAGTCCCCTGTAGAAGTAGCTTTTGTGGCATCTGCACCCTGAGTCTTTTCAGTTCCCGTGAATGCGTAGCCTAGTTCATCACGTGCTGTCTTTTATTTGCTGCTTTGGCTTCTTGCTGCCTCATAATTCCACAGAATGTCCTAGACACCAAGTTTTATGCTGGTGATTTATACACCAAATCTTTTTTCTCTTAATGAAGGGACTTAAAAATGACTTTGTTCGTAATATCTTGTGGACTTTTGAAGATATCCACATGTTGGTGGGGTCAAACATGCCAATCTTTGGAGGCGGGAGATACCCTGCTGTGAGCCTGCGTCTCAGGTGAGCTTGGAAGTTACAGAGATACTTATGTCAGCCTGATTTGTTCCTTTGCTTCTTTTTTATCTACCTGTGGGTTTTTGGTATTTTTATAAAAGAGGGCAGTAATAATTCTCCTGAGATTCTGAATGTCAATAAGTAAGTTGGGCATAAGTACTTAAAATATTATTAAACATTAAGAACTATTCCTGTCTCAAATCAGTGTTGATCACTTGATGACCAGTCTTTCTGTTCCTGCCAGGAAAGAATGAGCAAAAACTTGAAACTCACTTAATATATTTGTATATTTGTCATTGTTTTAAGACACATCTAGGAATTACCAGCACCTTGCTCTGTAAGGAGTTTTGGAAGGTCTGGGAGAAGGTTTGTTCTGTAATTAGTTGCAGCTAATACTGCTATAACTTTAGAACTTGTTAAGTAGTTATTATCTTGTTAATAGTGTGACATCTGAAACTTGTTAAAATACAAGTGTGAGCAAAAATTCCAAACTGTTGATGGGATGTGAGCATATTCCATTGGAGAGATCAGTAAATCTACTTTGATATACAATTCACAAATAATTGTTTTAGTATCCATCAGGTGACCTAAATAAAAATCCCATCAGTAAACATCCCTAATATTTTCTGAACAGTAAGTAAAGACTTAAATAACACTGGAAATAATTTGTTTTCAGGGATAACAACAAGCCAATAAATGTGCTAACAGGAATTGACTATTGGTTGGACAACTTGATCTGCAACGTACCAGAGCTCGTGATGTGCTTTCATGTGAATGGAATTGTTCAGGTAAGTCTGGCCCTTTGTGTTAAGCCTTGATAGAATAATCTGTTCTTCTGTTGCTGAAATTGCTTCAGTTGTAGCAGATCTCTCTCTTCCTGCACTGACAAAAAGATTACAAAAATCCTGTTGCAGGATGAGAACCCTCTAGACAGCTTGCAGCAGTCACCTAAAAATAGTGTTCTTTTTTTCCCCTCCCTTTCATGCATGCAAGATTCCTTCTTCCCCGATGTATGAGGGAAGGCAAAAATAAAAAACGCAACAGCAGAAATCAGTTTCTTACATCTTAAAATCCATAGTGTTCCCTTGCCAAGACAGATGCATGGGTTTGAATGGTTGTTTAGGCTGTTACACCACAGACCAGCTGAGGTTCTGTTGTTCCTGGTAGCCTGTAGTTGTTTCCTACGCTGACCGGGTTTCATTGAAGTAATAAATGTTGCACCTTGTCCCCTTTTTTTCCATCTTTTGTTCTCCATTTACCATGCTTGTCACAGAAGTGGATCCTTGTGAAAACTTTTATTGAGTAGATTAGTCAAGATGTTCTTGCTTAAAGTAAATCATAGAACTTAATTTATCATTATAGTAGCCTTTGATTCTTTCAGCTATACATACAGACACTGATACAGGAATTTTGGGGGTGTAGGTGACAGAAAACCCTCCTAATCTTGAGTTTTGACATATATTCTTTGCAGAAATATGAAATGATCAAGACTGAAGATATTCCCAATTTGGAAAACTCAAATTTTTCTACCAAAGTGATAAAAGATATTGCTCAAAATATCTTGTCTTTTCTGAAGTCAAATTGCACCAAAGAAGGACATACTTACTGGTTGTTTAAAGGTTAGTAGATTGAGATGCATTTGAAAAGATTTATGGTAATGTCACGTTGAATAATGAAAGATTTTACTTTTCAGCAAGTGGGAGTGATATAGTAAAGCTCTATGACCTCACCACGCTTTGTGAAGAGACAGAGGACAAATACCAAAACCCTTTCACAATGCCAGTGGCAATTCTTCTGTACAAGTGAGTCTTCGTCTTTTTTGTTCTCATACTTAGTTCTTGGTGCAGCTGCACTAAGAAAACAGGCCATAAATTGTGATGAAATGACAATCAGGCACATAAACCTGATAAACCTCAGTTCTACTAAATCAAAATAAACCTTCTCCTTTTCACCACTTCTCCATGTACACTTTCTTGCTGAGAAGGTCTTATAAGACCCATCATAAAGTTTGGAACATCTGCATTTGCAGTAGAATTGTTCAAAGCTTCCTTTTCTTCTATTACAAGGAAATTACCCAGGGATTTTACTGCTTTGTCAACTTTGTTTTAGAGTTGCTTGCAATATGATGCTGAAGAAAAACCAGAACAAGAAACACTACGGCACCATCAGAACATTGCTCCTGAATTGTCTGAAGTTACTGGACAATGGCAGACATCCTCAAGTAAGAATTATGTGTTTCTCTGTATTTTGATGTAAATATAATAGAAATGTCATTATTGTACACCTGGTAATATTGTGTGTGCTAATTCTGCCTCCCAAGAGAGAGAATTTGAATTTACTTATAAGCTTAAAAATTGATTTTATGTTTAAAGAATCCCCACACTTTTTTTTTTTTTTATTAGTAATCTCATTGATGCACAAGTCTTCTGTCCTTCTCTAAAAAGGAACTTGTCATTACATTTACTCTTTTACTCTTGTTCCCAAAGAGCCCTTTGGGAGCAGATCTTGAATAGGCAGTGTAAAATGTGAATATAAGGACATTTTTACTCTGGAGGTGGCTGAAAACTGGGACAGGTCAACCACAGAGGTCAGAGTGTCTATCCTTTGGGATACTCAGAGCCCAACCGGACACAGTCCTAAGCAACCTGCTTAAAACAAGTGAGTTGGGTTAGACAGCCTCTAAATTACTTAGATTTAAGCTGTTTTCAGCTGAAAATTAGTCCCGAAAATATGATGTGAAAAACCTGGATTGTATTTAAAACTGATTACAAGAGGAGACATGGCACATCTTAACTAATAAGAATTTTGTAGATTAGAGTTGTGAAAAGTTCTCAAAATCCCAGTAGAATCTCTTCAGTTTTTTTCCTTGCTTAAATTCCTTGTGTTGTCTCCTGTGATCTACAAGCACTTAACAGGCAGTACTCATTCTTTACTAGTTGGTTTTTATTCTCTTTTAACCTGATCAGGCTTGGATTCTTTTCCCTTTCAGGGAACTTGATCAGGCTCTTTTTACAGGTTATCAAACACCTGTTTGCATGTACTCTGCACTCCTTATTCTGAGATAATTTATCTTGTTCTTGTCTCTCACGAAAAGTATACCTTGAAAATGAATCACTAATTTTTTTCTCTTTTTCAAAAAGATTATTGCATCAGCAAACTACATGTTATCAGAGCTTTTTCAGTTAGATGAACCTAAAAAAGAAGACAGTACAGACTTCCCTAGAAATGGAAATTCTGATGAGAGTTACAGCGAGGAAGAGGAAGAAATGCCAGACAGTGATGAAAATGGTTCTTACAGCAACAGTTCTGATCCCCCAGATGACAACAAAGCAGTGGCAATAATCAAATCTGTTGGAGAGTTGTCAGTACCAGAAAAGTACAAGTCTGTGCATCGAATACGTGTAAGTGACACTGAGTTTGTAAGGGTTTTCTTGGAAGATCCAGTTTGTGTGACCAGGTTGGGTAGTGGAATTCAGTTACCTGTTAGTTTTGTCTTCAGAGTAACTGCAGTGGGGAAAGAAACTTTTCATGAGCTGCCCATGAAATTTGAAGTGTTTGAATTTGACAGTTTAATGTGGATTTTTCCCCACCATCTTCCTCATGTTCTTCAGGGCAGCATTCTCCATATTCCTGTCTTGGCAGTAGAGAAAGAATTGCCAGCCTTGGCCATGTGTCAGCACTGTAGATGACCATGAGTCTGTGTGGGTACCTTGGGTATCTTAGTAATTTTTTCTGGACGAACATTTAATGCTCTCCAGGATACTTCATATTCAAAGAGCTAGTCCTTGAATTCCCTGTTTTATTTGTCTTTCCAAGGTAACTGGTCAGAGGACAGGAATTTTGATTTCCTTGAAATTTTGGTTATTATTAACTTTAAAAAAGAGATGACACTTTACTCTGCACATGTGTACATACGGTGTCTAAGGAGACAGCTGGATTCATATCCAGAGTATTCCTGAAACTTCCTTGGCATGCATGTGCTTTGTAAACCAATAATCAGAATTGTAACACTGCTGCCTTCATTGCATTTCCTGGACATTATTGTAACAAAATAGAGGAACATGAGAATCTGGGGAAGATCAGTGAAGAAACTGTTCATAACATTTTACTTCTGATGTTTTACTTGTCTTCCCTAGACAGGGATATGATTGTGAAATTGCTCTAAAGGGTGAAAAATGAAACCTTTTTTCTAACATCTGTACTGAGGAACACAGAACAAGATGTCCTAAAAAAAAAATTTGTAACTGCTATTGCTGTCTTAATTTCTAACACTAAAAGGTCTATCAGCTGAAAACACAACAATTTGTGCAGGTGCAGAAGCATTTGGTTTTCTCCTCTCCCTTCTAATCCTGCCCCAGAAGGAAATAAGAATACAAACCTCGCAAAAAAACCCCAAGGCACTGAGTTGCTCAAAGGTGACAAAAGCACAGCTTTTTATAGGCTGAATAAATGATTTCTGTGCAGTGTTGAATCTGCTTGTCTTCCAGTAGATAAGCTTTTGTAATGATGTTATGGAATAGAGCCATCTCTGGGAGCTATCAGGAGAGACCAAGAGCAGGTGCCCAGGTACATGAACTGCTCAGTGAGACCAAGGGAAGCAATACCATGGTGCTTGAGTTCAGCTGTTCCATTAACACTTGGTCTCAATGGTGCCTCTCGTTTGCATCCTGTGGCAAGTATTTTCCTATTTCCCATGTTGAACACTACTCCTCTCCCTTCCCTGCTGCCCCAACGAAGCCCAGCTGTGCATTCCCAGTCTGCCACGGCACCGAGGAGCGCTGCAGGCTGGTGCTCAACCACGTCCTGGAGGTGAGTTCACTGCAGCTTCCCAACGATACCCCAGCACCTCCCCAGCTCTTGAGCTGCTCCGTGTTTGCTAAATATTGGTCTCAAGGTGAAGGAAGTTGTTCCTTCTCTTTCCCAGGGCTTGAAGTCTGTTGACAGCAGCGTTAAAAAGGAGGGTGACCTTCCTGCAGCCGACCCCAGCACTCCAATCCCTTTGAAATATGAAGATGAATCCACCAGTGGTGGTCCCGAGTGTCTGGAGAAACAGATGGCCTTATTTTTAGACAAAAGTAAGTTGTATTGTTGTGCAAATAAGACCTTTGCAGTGCCAACACAAACTGCTGTTACTTTATTTTGATTGTCAAAGCAGTGTGCTTAAGTCACTAATTACACTTTTGCCTAAGGAAAAGCATACACCTAAAATTGGAGAACAGTCTGTTCGTTTTTAAATATGAAAAGAGAAGCTCATTTGGGATATTTTGAATATCAAAGATTCTTTTATAAGTAAACACATAATTTTACTGGACCCTATTTAGATGTGGCTTTCGGATGACTTGCATAAGGGCTTGGTATTTTGGGGTTTGGTAAGTGAAGCACCTTAAGTTCTGTGGGTTGTTTTTAAAATAGTCTTAATTTCTTTGTGTGTGTGACTTGGATGTTTTCTGAAGAATTTCTGCCTTCTGGCAGGTTTTGCTCCTACATTACGCTTACTGCTGAATTGCATATAAAATATTACCTAGGATTTTGTTTTCTTTTTTTGTACCTCGCCAACTGGGGAAGGAAGCAGCAAATAAAAGATGTTTTGTTTGCTTAAATACTCAGACTCCAGAAGTTCCAGGCTATAGTCTGTTTTATTTTTCTCTGGAGTGACATGAAAGGTTATAGGAAAGGCTTTTATTCTGAAAGTAGTGGAGTTCTTTGCAGGGCAGGGAGCCCTGTAAGCATAGTTTAAAAAGAAATTTGTCTTGCCTATTTTTACAATTCTTTATTCTTTCTCCTCCTTTCTCCCTTTGAAAATCTCTAAATTATAAGACAGTTCAGTTTTGAAATATTAATATAAGTGTTCTTGTGTTTCTCTTCCAATTGGAAGGCTGTCTCTGGGATGACAATGACCTGGAGATACATACATCTTTTCTTAGTTATTGTCAGATACATGACCACAGAATTTGGGACCTCTATCAGCAAGTTTTGTTTTTTTACCAAGATTTCCTGAGGAACTTTACCAAGGTCAGCTCAGCAAGAACAGTGTCCTGATGGCAGCTCTCCTGCGGCCAGGCTCTGTCTTCTGCCTTCACAGCTTGGAACTGATGACACACTGCAGCTCCTTGCCAGCTGGCAGGGAGAATGCCCACATACTCACTTGTTCAGTTTAGGAACAAGTGTTTCGTGGGGGATGGGAGGCAAATATTGCACAAAAAAGACTTGATCTGACTCCTGGATCTGTGCTTGAGTTCACTCCCTAAGTAGCAGCACTGCTACTTGTTCACTTTTGCTTTTCCAGTACATGGGTTTGTTTTCTGTCATGCCAGTGATGCAGTTGCTCCTACACATGTGTTTACACACGTACAGACAGGATAAGTGCTTACACTCTTGGAATTTCTAACCTGAATTGCTTCTGAATAGTGCATGTTTTACAGTGTCTGTGCAATGTGTCTTCAGTTGTGTGGGATGTCACTGTATCAGATTTGTCTTT
Source organism: Grallaria varia (assembly GCA_013396735.1). Lineage (NCBI taxonomy): Eukaryota > Metazoa > Chordata > Aves > Passeriformes > Formicariidae > Grallaria > Grallaria varia. The sequence continues at coordinate 549,920 of VWZG01007037.1, forward strand.
GTCCTAATAGAACATTCAGTGCCTAAGAGTTTACTAATATTTACTTACTATATATACTTACATATTATTATAACATAGTGGGCTTAAAAGTCAGACCTTGCAGGTCCTCCTGCAAGCAAGAGACTCATTTCTGTGTGCAAATAAGGCAAAATTCTGTCCTTTGGTAGGAACAGGCCTTAAATCTGGCCTGTTCTTTCTGGTTTCATAACTGCTGCAGCATCAAAGAAAAAATTCAGAATCTTACACAGAGGATTTCTTGAAATGAGTGTGAGAAAGTCATTGTGGGAAGGACCAGGTTATCCAGTTCCTTCTCTGCTGGAGGCTAAACCCACAAACGGAGTCTTTCTCAGCAAGACTGTCCACACAGAAACAGAGCAATTATCTTAAGGAATTGCTGGACAACATGACAAATTCTGCCTGTGGCTTTCTTGTTCTGTTCTTCTGCTACCTAAGGGAATAGTCTTGGCCTCTGCACCCGTGTTTCACAAGCTCTTTGAAGTCAGAGGTGAGCTGCACTGTCACTGTCTCCCTGTATTCCAGCATCCTGATCCCAGGTGGAGTGCGTGGAAAAGTGCCAAGTGCTGGGTCCGTTCTGCAGATGATAAATGTAATGGCAGACAAGCTGGGATAACTCTGCTTGTGCAGGGCTGTAATAAGGCAATTTCCATCCTGTCTGAGCTGATGAAGTTGTGTCCAGTCTCTGGAATGTGTTACAGAGAGATTTACTGATGAGGTTCTCTTTTTTGTTACAGTGGGCTCGTTTCAGAAGGGGAAGCATTCTAGTCAGTCAGGAATGATTCCTGGATCATGGCAGTATAAAATGAAACTCCAGCTCATTCTGAAATCATCAAGAGCTTATTATGTGCTGTCTGATGCTGCTATGATTCTGCAGAAATATGGGAGAGCACTACGGTACATCAAGCTGGCTTTGCAGTGCCATGGTGAGTTGCTAGAAGGGATTTGTCTCCTATGCCATTGCCTGCAGATTCTTCTCAGAGTGTCATGTATTGCTGTGCATGATTTATCCCACTGGCATGCAGTGACAAGTCTGACAACCTTGTGTTTAGTTAAACTAAGTGTCTGGCTCATTATTCAGGACAGAAGTCTGTAGGAAGGATTACTTCAGTCACTGACTGATAGAAAGATGCTCCCATTTTGACAGATTGAGAAACTTGAGTGCAGATTTGGAGCTTCAGAGGACTTGAATTTGGGGGAGTCAGCCCTAGTGCCAAGGCCAAGACAGTATTCTGTGCTCTGAGTGCTATTGCTGCAAGCTGGTGTGTTTTCTTTGGAAATGCCTGGTGGTTCCCGTGTCATTTAAATACATTCTTGACTCCCAGAAATACCAAACTTGTTCATCAGCAGAATTGGATGCTCCTCTGAAATGAAATACATCTTCATGTATTACTTGAATTTTGAGGAAAAGGAAAAGTTAAATGAGGCTGTTTAGGCTAATGCTGCCATAATGAGAGTAACTATTTAGGAAATGCCAGTAGCTCAGTGCTGTAGCGCTGCTATTTTGCTTCCATTTTTGTGGGGCTTGGGGCTGGAGGAGCCTTAGAAAGCCAAACCCACTTGATTTTAGCACAAAGCATCAACATGCTTACCAATAACTCAGAGCACTCTTCAGCTTTCAGTCTTTTTTAAAGACTTGGGAATGAACTAGCTCTACCTTTTGGAGGTAACTTTTCAAGCTGTATCTCATTTGAGCCAATCCGTAGAAAATCAGTTTTCCTTTATTCAGATCTGAGATTAGCATTTGTAATTACCAGAGTGCTCTTGTTAAGCCGTCAGCTGTGTAGAGCAACTATGACTGTAACATAGGTTAGTTCTGAGAAGAACATGTGTTGTCACACTGACTCTCTGCAGATGGGTCACATAAAACCCAATTATACTGTCAGTCTGTGTCAAGCCTTGGGACATGCAGTTCGTTTCTCCACCCCTCCCTCATCCATGGTTTTTTTCCCAACAGACACCTACTGCTGTCTCTGTGGCAGCATGCTTCCCGAGGTGCTGCTGTTCCTGTGCCAGTGCTTAACCCTGTGTGGAGACATCCGGCTCATGCTGGCTCAGAACGCCAACAACAGAGCAGCTTATCTTGAGGAGTATAATTACCAGACAAAAGAAGACCAGGAGATACTGCACAGCCTTCACAGAGAATCCAGGTGCCAAGGTATGATCCTGACCCAAAAGAACTGCCAGAGTTTAGGTATATGACAGACATAATCAAATAACTTTATATCAAAAGCATGCACTGGCAGAGCTTTGTTGCATTTACTTCTGTTTTCTTCAGAGAAAGCTTACTATGCCTGTCATACATCAGGAGCTCGTCAGGATACTGGATGACAAGACTGAAGCTTTAAAATTACTAAAGATAGTACTTATTTAAGTAATAAGTAAAATTTAGCTGTCTCTGTCATCATTCTGATGTGGGTCTTGTCCTTGGCTATCTCTCTGGGCATTTTCCTTGCGACTACTACAGATTTAACTTTGGGAAATACTGTTTGACATGCAGGTTTTGCATTTTGTTTTCCAGTGTTTGCCTGGGCTACGGATTTGTCCACAGACCTGGAATACCAGCTTTCTGTCAGCTGTAAATGCTATGAAGCAGCTTATGAAATCTTACTGTTCAGTAATTTAAAGAAGGAAAACCCAGAGCAGCACATCCAGGTGCTAAAGAGGATGGGCAACATCAGGAATGAGATTGGAGTGTTCTACATGAACCAGGCTGCTGCAATGCAGACAGAGAGAGTGGGCAAGTGTCCTTTTTTCGATTATTTCATGGAGCTCCAGCAGTGATCAAGCTCACTAATGACACCCCAGATCTCAAGTATTTCTGATTATAAAAATGACATTTAAATTATGTCATAGTTTTTTAATGTCCATTCTAATTATTTGTCTAAAATAGATTACTGAGGCTTGTACACTGGACTTAATTGTGCCTAAACTGAATAAGGGAATATATAGCTTTGGAGAAATTACTTCCAAAGAATTCTTACAGTGACCTCAAAAATACATGATGGAAGTTTTAAACACTTTTGTGAAGGGGAGGGAGAATGAGTCTCTAAGCCTTGTGCCTTCACCCCAGTGAGTAAAAACGTCTCGATGACGGAGCAGCAGCTCTGGAAGAAAAGCTTCTCGTGCTTTGAAGAAGGAATTCAGAATTTTGAGTCCATCGATGATGCCACTAATGCTGCCCTTCTGCTGTGCAACACGGGCAGGCTGATGAGGATCTGTGCCCAGGCCCACTGTGCAGCTGAAGGAGACTTCAAGAGGGAGTTCTCCCCAGAAGAGGCCCTTTATTACAATAAGGTAACATCACCCTGGATTTAGCAAGATTCTAATACACCTTTCACTGGGAAGTGTTAGTGAATACCTTGGTAAATTGTGTAAGTCTGGGTGGAATAACGTGGGATACCTCTCCTGCTTTCAGACTATCCCTAATCCTTGCTGTGAAGGCTTCAGTGTTGTTGTTGAGGTTGGATTTCATTGCTGTGGTGCTGTGACATCCAGATCCTGATGTTTAAAGTACTGCAGTGTCACACAAAAGGGAGAGAGAATTGCATGGTCAGGATTAGAGTTGTTGCCAAATGGGTGTAAAGAAAATACTGAAGAAGGCCCAGATGGATATTTGAGAATCCCCTAAGGATGAGTAAAGAGAAATTAATTTCTAGTTGTTACAGATACAGGCAGTAACTGTGTATGTGCTTGACTTTGTCCTCTGTAGGCTATTGACTACTATCTGAAGGCATTAAGGTCGCTGGGGAAGAGGGATGTGCATCCAGCTGTTTGGGATTCAGTGAACTGGGAGCTCTCCACCACCTACTTCACCATGGCAACTCTGCAGCAGGATTATGCTCCCTTGTCGAGAAAGGCTCAGGAACAGGTGACAAAGAGCATTCATTGTGTCTGGAATGAATGCATTGTTGTCTTCCTGAAAAACTGAACTGGGAGCAAAATTGGTATTGGAATTATGGAATCAGAATGGTTTGGGTTGGAAGGGACCTTAAGTATCATCTCCTTCACCCCCTGCCATGGTCAGGGACACCTTCCACCAGCCCAGGTTGCTCCATACCCCATCCAGCCTGGCCTTGGACCCTTCCAGGGATCCAGGGGCAGCCACAGCTTCTCTGCCCAACCTGTGCCAGGGCCTGCCCACCTTCCCAGCCAGGAATTCCTTCCCAATATCCCATCTAAATCTTCCCTCCTTCAGCTTAAAGCCTTTGCCCCTGGTCCTATCACTACATGCCCTTGTGAAAAGTCCCTTTGCAGGGATTCTTTTTTTACATTTGAGGGGTTTTTTTCATGTATTTTGTAGATAGAGAAGGAAGTAAGTGAAGCCATGATGAAGTCCTTGAAGTACTGTGACGTTGACACGGTGTGTGATCGACAGCCCCTGTGCCAGTACCGGGCTGCCACCATCCACCACAGGCTGGCTTCCATGTACCACAGCTGCCTGAGGAACCAGGTACTGGGACACACTGCCTAGCTTTGCTGCATCAGCTCCTTCCTTAAGGCAGCCAGTGGGTGTGAGCATTGATATTTATCCTTCTTCCTGTAGCTTGGATATACTCATTTCAATTATTTAACCAAAGAAATGTGAGCTGTTTCAAAACAGCTTGCAAATACACCTGTTTAGTGGCTGCATCACGAACATACAAACTGTCAGGGATTCACTCTGTGCCCTGCTCTGAGTGCAGGTTGGTGATGAGCACCTGAGGAAGCAGCACCGTATCCTTGCTGATCTTCACTACAGCAAAGCAGTGCGATTCTTCCAGCTCCTGAGGGATGCACCCTGTGAGTTCCTGCGTGTGCAGCTGGAAAGAGTGGCCTTTGCAGAATTCCAGATGGCCAGTAAGTGTAGCTCTGCCTTACAACAGCTTTCCAAACTCCCACTACCTACTTAGTTGCATTGTGTATGAGAGCAGGAGTAATCTGCTGTTTAGAATAGAACTTTGCTCAAGAGGGGAGAAAAGACATTTTTATCTTGCTGGGTTTCAGCTGACTAGGACAGTACGTGCCTTTCTCCTGAGCTCTTGAAATTGCTGGATAGAAGAAAAAGTACAGTCTGTAACACAAGCTATTTGTCCTTCATTTTTACTATTTTTAGGTCAGAACAGCAGTGCTGGGAAATTAAAAACTCTCTTTGGGGCCCTGGATATAATGACCAAAACCAAGGGTGCATTCCAGCTCATCAGGAATGAGCTCATGGCAGAAAGTGAACAGGTAAAGGAAAGCCCAGTGTGCGGTACCTCCTCCCTTCTGGCTCTTGAATTCACAAAAAACAGGACCCTTGGCAGTTAAAATATTCCTTGGTTGCTTTTCTATAGAGCTGGTTGCTTAAATAGTGTGGACAGAGTTCAACTGCAGTGCAGTTCTCTCCTAGCCTGGAAGTGGGTAAAAAATCTTCTAGAATATCATCCAGGCATGGATTAAAACTGACTGTGAATGGGGTTCTGTGCAACTCTTATTATTCCTTACAGGGTCCATGTTATCCCTTAAAAGTCTTCTCTGAGAACTTCAGCATGTACAAGATAACAGGGAGTTCTTCCTCTGTAGTATGTTTAATATTTCTATATTATTTTGGGGGGGTTTATCTGTAGCCAGTGTGAAGAGGTTCCTGATGCCTCAATCAGTAATTACTTGCAGTAATTGCTGATGTGTGTTTGTCCCTTGCTACCAGTTTGGGCCCCTGCTTTCCATATTTTATCACTCAGCTCACCTGCAGGTGGGAGTTTCTGACTCACTACCTGTGTTTAAATGGTGAGGTTCAGGGAAATGGCTTTTTATTGTTTCTCCTTGCAGATAAGCAAGGACAAAAGCCCTGTTGAGTGTGTGTCACCAAGTGATTCCTCTGTGGGCCTTAACAAAGAAGAAGTCTTGAAATTGCTCAGTATCTTTGAGTCCAGAATGTCATTCCTTCTCCTCCAGTCCATCAAATTGTTAACTTCAACCAAAAAGAAGATTGGGTAAGTTGACCCTTGGTACACGGGTGTCTGTGGGATTGTCATACACAAATCCAGATAAACCATGTGCTCTTAAGTTTAAAGAAGTGTGATTATTTATTCCTTTATGAAAATTGCCTTTCTGTGTGGAGGAGACATGCCTTGATCATCTAAATTTTGAATATTTTCTTGGGTTTGTGTGGAAGTGAGGGAGTGGCCAAGAACCATCTTTACTGAGTGTGTCTGGGAAGCTTTTTCTCTCCTCTTTCCTCATCCCAGCCCAGGACTGGGTGAGGACAAAAAAGTCATACTTCAGTGGCTGTATTCAAATAGGACAATATTAGTTTGTAAATGTGGTCTGAAATGCACAAAACAGATACCACAGAAGATATAAAATAGGAGTGACTCGTATCTAACTTATCCTTTGGAGCGTATAAATCTTGTGTTTGCCATAGGTATAAATTCACACCCCAAGCAGTTTAACTGACATGACTTTGCTGGCATACTTCCCATGGTGTTTTATTTTAATCAGACTTCATCCAGGGGAATGAGGGACAGTGTGTGGTGTCCTTTATTCTGACTGAGATTGTGACAGAGCCCCTGCTTTGTGCTGCTGGTCTTTGGATGTGTCTTGGTGATAAAATGTCAGCGTGCTTTGGCAAGCAGTGTGCTTGAGAATAACTGGGGGCACATCAGCAATGCTGAAATAGAGAGGGAGCTGAAGCTGTTCCTAATGTTACATAAAGTTAAATTATGAAAATATGGCAATAATTATAGGGGATTCCTGTAGGCTTGGAGGTTGGGTTCACAGTTTTGGGATTGAAGTGCTGCTGATGCAAGAGGTGTTTTGCTAAAAGTAAACTGTGAAGTGAAATCATTGTGCACAGTGTGCTGGTAGTGGGAGACTGGTAAATGGAAAAGAGGAGGAGAACACAGTCTGTGTGTGCTCTCAGCTGTGGCTTAGGCAGGGTTAGGTGCTTTCACCTCCTAAAAATGAGCTCCCACAAGGTGGCAATCTGAGTATGTGAAATGCAGAGGATTGAGGGGTGATTTGTATGTCACTGAGCAGATATCCCAGGTAATGGAGTAAACTGGTTTAGTTCTGTTGTCTCACAACTGAGCAACTGTTGTTAAACAAAGAACTCCTCATTTCGGGGGTTGTAGGGTTTTCTCCCCACGTTTACTTTGTCCACCTTGTTTCTTGGGTGGGGTTTTGTACTGAAGGTTGTACGCAGGGAATGTGTTACAGTTTGAATGCTATGAAATGGGACTGGTAAAATACGTTCAGCTTCTTGAAACTTTGAGGCCAAGCTCAAAATTGCCTTTCATTTAACCTTTCTAGTGCCTTCTGTACATCCTGTGTGCCTTCCCTCCCTTCAGCTTTGCAGAAGATAAGGTCTGTCTGCTGCCGTAATAATGGGCTGAAAAGGGAAGCAATTGGAGCCCACAAATGCAACTTCAGGGTCTCAGGTGCAGAGAACGGGAGAACACAAGGGAAAATTAATGTTTGGTAGCAAAACTTGGACTGGCAATAGAACTGGATGAAATGAGAGGTTTAACCTCTCAAAGTGAAATGCAGGGGCTGAACAGAACTCGGTGGTGCAAATCGGAACGGGGAGAGTAACTGAAAGGAATATTCTGGGAATTCTTGTAGCTTATCCCAGAAATACTTTGCATTTCAGTGGCTTTTTATTGACTACCTGTTCTGTATAATAAATGAACCTGTCTGATTTCTGTCAGGTGGATGAGGAATTTAATTTGCTTCAATGTTTCTTGGTCATTCCTGAAGCAGTGCCAATTAACCTGACTGTTGCCTGTGCATTTTATTTATATAATATTTATTTATATTTTATGCTCCTTGGTGCAGTATAAACAGAGGGCTCTGATCAAACAGCAGGAAATCGGGGGGCTGAGGAAACAGGAGATTCCACAACCTCAGCTGTGTGGTTCCACAGGGATGCTCATCAATGTTGTTATTTAATAACACAGTTGATAGTTTGCAGAATAAAGTGTCAGGGCCAGATTAATAGTTTGTATTATCTGCTTCCTTTGCAGGGGCATTAACGAAGAAGAAGTGGTTCTGAAAACAAACAAGCAGGTTTACTCCCTGCTGCTGCGGGCAACTGCAAACAAGGGCCTGAGCCTGCTGGAGCGCACGGATCTCATCCTCAGCTTGCTGGCCCAGCTGGCTCCCAGCTCCGAGGGCAGCAATGGAGGCATCCCGTGACTGCAGCCTGCAGAACCAGTGCCTTGCTGCATGGCAGCACTGGGCTGTGCTCCCAGGGGGTCTCTGCAGTCACGGGGGGGATGTTGTCACCGCTGTGGTCACACTGTACGTCTGGGAAAGCACAGATTCCTCCTTTTCCTGAGGAAACTCCACTTGTTCGGCTCCCAGCGTTTCGTTGTTTGAAATGCCAAGTGGGAGTTGTGGATGTAAATGTAACTGTTCTTCACCACGGAGAGATTAACGATTTTCTCTTCCAGGCTTTGCAGTGATATCCATGTTTTGCATAAAAATGTAATCTCACAGCTGCTCTGGTTTGGTATTTAAGGAAATACAGTTTGTAAGCGAGACTGCATTAGAACACTCAAACTGCTAATGTCGGTCCAAGGAGATTTCTGTGGGATATGTGGATGCACTACTTTATTCCAGTGAGGATCCTGCACAAAAACGTTGTGCCTTTCTAGCTTTGATGTGACTTTTGCAAGTTTTTCAGCCATCTCTGGGATTTTGTTTTGGAAAGTGAATGGTTTCAGCTGTGTTGGAATTGATCAATAATAGTATTATCTTTTTCAGACTTGAAACTGTGAAAAAATGAGAGGATATTTTTAAATAAAAATTTATTTATTAAATATAAACTCATCAGTCTGCCTTTTCTTGGTTATGACCCTCATCAGAGCACCAAAGTGCTCAACAGAATTAGAACTCGTTGAGAGGCAGAAAAAAATTTGTGAACTTAACACTGAGGGGAGTCTTGTTCAGCATCTGAGGACTTCTTTTTTTAAAATACCCATTATTTAAATACAAAGTTTTCAAAAATACCATAGCTGATGTTCTAATGTTCTACAACTAAGTGTGGTTCATTATTGTGCAATAGCAGTAAAAAATATTTTATTTAAAGGTAGAAACAGTTTTTACATGCGTGCACAGGGATCTTTAAGGTCCCTTCCCACCCAAACTATTCCATGACTCTGCTCTTCCAGCAGTTTCTATCCTTCTGAGATTCCATTTCATCTCAAGGAATGGAACTTTTATAAAGCCAAACATTGTCTTCTTGTCTCCACTGTGCCTGAGGAACCCTCACCCGTGCTGTAAAATGCCCTGTTTCCACAGCAGAACTGGGCTCAGGTTCACTCTTGTCCCATCTCACCTGGCTTGAAATTCACAGCCAGAACTGAGGGAACAGAACTATACAGCAAACGACCCTCTCTCTGTTATTCCAGGAACCCCAGCACTTTGCTAACACCACAAAGGAGCATTTTTCTCAGGAGGATTATAATTGAGTATATTATGATTTAAATCTATGAATCCCTTGGCATTAGAGCTAAATAGGATTATTTTTCCCCTTTCACAGATAAACAAAGTATAAACACAAGTCCAACGCCATTATTAACTCTGATAAGCCAGTTTATTTCCCTGTTAATAAATCCTCATTTATTGCAGGAACAGAAAGCCAAGCCTAATTTTTAAGGCCCTGTACTGCAAGGATACTGAGGGGCTACAGCTGACCTGAACAGCCCCACAGAGTACGTCACTGCAAGGACTCCACTGAGAATCCACAATCATTTTCATACAAATATTTGAAAACAGAACAATACACAAAGTTTACAAAATAAAATACTTCACTGAAACATGGGTGTTTCTTTCTACAAAAGAAGGTGTGTGTAAAACGGGTAATACAGAGGAATTCAAACCTGCCCTGTGTGCTCGGAGATACCTGAGGTGATGGGAGCAACTGAGTTCAGTGTACAGCTGTTCACAGCTGCTTTTCAAGGCTAAAATACTCCACATGAGGAAAGGGGGAGAGCTGGATGTTTTAAGAGATGCTGGGCAGATTCCACATTTCTTAGCTATTTAGGTGCAACTTTCTCACACCAGTCCCTGATAAGAGTGTTGTATATTCCCGAAAAACTCTTGCAGGAAAAAAGATCTGCAAAGTGGAAAACCCTCCTACAGCACCGTGTTCACCTTCCAGGCATGCTGGGCTCCCACTTGGGTAAGGAGTGAAGGGCTTGGTGGAGCCCAGCAGCGAGATCCTGGGGTGTGGGATTCCCTGCAGTGCAGCTCACGGGGATCCCTGCAGCTTCCATGGCCTCTGCAGTGGTTGGCCCGATGGCAGCAAACTGGAAAGACAATATTTCCATGAAAATGGTCAGGCACAGCATCACAACTCAGGGGTTTGTCCTTCCAGCAACCCACTGGCACGGCTCAGCTTCCTGAACAGCACTGCCCAGTTCAGGCGGAGGGTTTCCAGTGTTAATAACCACCCCTCAATGGAGCTACTTAGAAATTACTTAGGGAAGATTAATATTTATCTCTTCATTACAAATATTTAAAGCTCTTAGTCCCTCAGAACAGCAGAAGTGAGAGGAATTTTAATCAGCTTCAGCCTGGTTCAAGCGAGAGCCTCTGGTACCTTCACATCATCAAGAGAAAATGAAGTCTGTTCCAGGGGATAAGGGGTAAGTTGGTCGGGATAAAACACTCCAGGTGGAAACAATTACTTCCTTTTTTAAATTAAAACCAGACTTTCAGCCAAATCCAACGAAGGCCAGGTTGGACAGGGCTTGGAGCAACCTGGGCTGGTGGAAGGTGTCCCTGCCCATGGCTGGGATGGGGGACTGGGTGGGCTTTAAGGTCCCTTCCAACCCAACCCAGTCTGTGATTCTATACAATAACATTTGTATTTGCTCTGATCTGGGAGAAATAAACACAAACAAAAGAGAAAATTAGAGTTTGCAATGGTTTAACAACTTTCCTATCTCTCATTTGCCCACCCCAAACTTAGTCCCTACTGTAGTTCAGCATTTTTAAGAGAAGATACCTTGATATGGCTGATCAAATCCCCTGAAAGCTTCCGAATGTGCTGGAGGCAGAATTTGACACCAGATGGACTGAAGAACACAACACTTGCAGGGATTCCCTGAATGAGAGGAAGCAGAGGTTGGCAGGGATCCCTCCCAGTTCCAGCAGCGTGTCAGGGGGTGGAAAAGGATGGGCTTTAAGGTCCCTTCCAACCCAAACCATTCCATGATTCTATGATTCTAGAATTCTGTGATGGAAGCTCCTACAATGGAAAATTCAGAAATCCCATCTTGAAAAATAAAAAGCCATTATTACTTTTACAATGCACCGCTCCTTAATGACCTTTACCAGATGCCTTTAATAAGGGAAAAGCATTAATAATTCTAGCAAACTCAACACACTTGCCAACAGCATGTCAGTCGGAATTCCAACACTTAAAATGAGATCTTTAATGCATTCATAGGCTGGATAATCAGAGAAGGAGCAGGTCACTGCTGCATTCTGATTTATGATATCCAGCAAAGGTGTCCAGTGACAGTTCAGCTGCACCACTTAAAGAAGAGATTTTGTCATCAGCCTCAAAAAGCCTCAAACTATCTCAGTGTCCAGTACCTGCTGGGAGAAGTAACTGCTCAAAGACTCCTGCAGATCTGGGTGTTGGATTGTCTGATAAACAGTAAGGCTTTCCAGAGGTACACCTGCAATCATGACACACAGTCACAATTAAACAGGGGGTCTGTAATTTCTATTATCTCAATTAAACACTCATGACATACTGATTGCCCTTAAGTTCACTGTTTCAGGCTAAAAGAGACAAAAATTCTGTGAAGGATTTGTATATCCCAAAGCTGTGGACAGCCATCCACCCTCCCAGAGTTTACTCCCACCCTCCACCTTGCAGACAACTTAACAGCAAGTTCCACTTTTACTCAGTCAAATTTGCTTCACAAGCTTTAGATGCAACTTTTCTCATAACTGACTAATTAAAGTGAGTCACTGGGGGAAGCTCAACCTTTCTCTCTAAGCACTGTAGGAAGCACTTCTCGTTTCAGGGCTCCACAAGGAAAAAGAAGAGCTGAAGAATTTGGTTTCTCTCCTGTAAACACACAAACAAGAACTTTAATTAGCTCAAGTCTTTAATAAAGAGTAAACATGATACACTGAATACATTTTAAAGGTATCAAATGCTGACTTATCAAATGCTTCACCACAGACACAGCTATAAGGGAGCTCAAAACATCTGCAGTGCAGCTGCAGCCCCAGTCCAGAGGCTACTTAGTATGTACATTAAAAATATTCCATAGCTGGAATATCAATACTGTGGCTAAAAAGATCTCACCAAAGATAAACTGCATTTCTATTCCCCCTGCTCTTCTACAAAGGAATTTATCTCCTCCTCCTCCTCCTCTACACAATCTGCCTCAATTTTATATTTAAAATCTCAGTCCCACTCAGTACATGACAGATCCCTCTCTATAAAAGAATATTCAGGCAGACAAAGAAGAGGACAGAGTATTTTTTTCCGCTGAGAAGTTTCAATCTATCTGCAATTCCATTTTCTTACTTCCCCAAGAAAAAAGGATTGTGGTTCCACTGCTGGGGTGGAAGTGAATATCCTCACTGGCTTTTGTCAAACCAAGAATTTAACAGCAGACTTTTGCCCAGTTTGCCTTTTCTATAAATAACAAAATCAGAGAAAATTTCAAGATGAAATGCTACAGAACTGCTACAGCTTTGCCTTCAGCTTTCAAAAGAGATTGGAGTTCCCCAACACAGAGTTTTATTACTTATTCAAATTTGTTAATACGTTTAAGAGACCATTACCAGTAAAAGAAATGCTTTTCAGTGCTGGAAGGAGACACCTGGTTTATGTAGCATCAGGGACTCTTCATGGATAAAATATAAAGGGCAGCAGAGGAAAAATCAAATGGAAAGACCCTCACAGGAGTCAACAGGGACACACCTCACCTGCACACTGGAGTGTTATTAGGAAACACAGATATGCTGGTCAGAAATTATAGGAAGGCAGAAAACTTGGCTCAGAGTGCCAGAAAGGCCCTTTCAAAATAAGACAAAATCTACATATTCCAGCATCAGTTCTCCTGCAACTCCTGCCAGTTAATTGAAATATTAATGTGACATCTGTAAAGAAACTCTGATCCTTTTGGACTTTTCACTGTCCTACGTTCACAAAGCAGAGAGAAATTCCTTAGGAGGCCTGAACAACACAACCAGCATTGCCATCCCCTACGACATTAGCCAACACAAATGTTACACTCTAAAAAAACTAAAAAAGCATTTGCCTTGGGAGGAGGAAAGCCTGGCCAGTTAGAGAGTAAATTTCTTCGCTTCCCAATCCCTTAAATTGAAGCGGGTACCAAAGCACAAAAGGTGAACAACAAAAAAAATCTCATTATTTCACATTTTCCTTTTATTCTGACAATAAATTCTAATGGCATAAAAAATTCAGACCTGTTCTTTTCATTTACTTATTTTATGCTTCAACAAAACTGAGTATATACATACTAGAGAACATGATATAATTGAATTTGTATTTCTGCGATTGTTATAAATCCACTGAGAGCACATCAATAACCACAATCCAATAAATCCTCGAGGATGTCAATAACAACAGTCTCCAATGACTGAAATTCACTGTTTAGTTGAGTTTTTTCACATTCCTACAACGGAACAAACAGGTATTTCTCTTGTTTTCCTTCTCAAAAAAATCCCTGCACCTGCCAACTGGCAAACATTGAATTCATTGCCAGAAGCAGATTTTTTAGCTCAAAAAAAATCAGCTAAAACCTCTCTTTGCTTTAATATATCTGCTGAGAGCAGAGGTGGGTTATTCTTCACTTATGGCATTTTTGTGTTGAAAGGATCATTTTTAATTTTCAGAATTTATTATTTAATCTTGTATTGGCAACTACCACTTTTATCACTAAATATTCCACAGAGTTAAAATATTCTATTTTCCAGTGAATTAGAGAACACTGTGCCCATGAAAAGCAGTATTTGCCAGCTCCAGTCCTATTTTACTTTCACCTGTAAATCTCTGCCACTGTGCAGACTTTGCTAATCATCTCTCTGGTATCTGTACAAAAACACAGCCTCTTTTTTCACAGCTTGTATAGACGCATCCACTCACAGCCCCTAAGCCCTTGTCCCTTGTTCCTATTGGCGATTTTAACAAATTACAGTAAAAACAGAAGAGGAAGTGCATTAATGAGACTTTAAAAACTACACAATAATCTGATAATTTTATGCAGTAAAGATCAGCACTACAGATTTCATCATAATAAAATGGTTAAACAAAACTTGAAGCATCACTTGAACTTCTCGGGTGCTGAAAAGCAGATTCCTCTGAAACCATGTGTTAATTCTGAGGAAAGGCACCGGCACTTAAATCTTACGATTAAGCAGCAATTTCCAACCATGACAGCTCTGAGCTTCCAGTAAAAACAACCTCTGCCTATGGGCTCCTATAATATTATTAATCCATTAGAGAGTCTAAGATTTCAAGTACATTAACATCTTGTATATGTAGTTTGAAGTGGTTTTTAGTGATTTTCAGGGTTCCCACCAGGTCAGTTCACAGGTCCCACAAACAAGAGGTGATGCAGCAGGGATTTCTAATTCTGAAACAATGGAAGGCCCTTTCGTTTAATTGAACTAGAAGACTTTAGCTACTTACTTGAGCAAATATATTCGGCCAATTTTTCAGCATTTCCACACTTCTCTCCTTGTGGGGTGAGGCCAATTTCTTCCACTACAACCAAAAGGAACAGAGAAAAACACTGAGAACAATTAGAACAATTCAGACTGACTGTCACAGAAATATGGGCTGAAAGGGACACACAAATACTTTGTGTACAGTCTCAGTCTGATTTCCTTTCCAAAGGAAATGAAAAATCTACGTGCAAATTAAGAACAAAGTGGTGCTTTTTCTGTTTTGACCAGTTATTTAAAGCAGTGACCATCACTCTGCAATAAAAGGAGAAGTAGTCCAGAGGACAGATCTTTATTGATGTACGGACAGTTCTAACATGGACAAAATTACCTGTCTTCCAAATTATCTAGTTAGAAAACTTACTCATTTTTTTCTAAGCACCCTTGAACAGCAGCTAATACACTAAAAATTGTACTTACAAGCCAGAATTATCTTTTTTTAAACCTAGCTTACCTAAAGAAGCCGTAGCTTTTCCTACCACGTATGTTGGTTTCATATTCCACATTTGCTTAAGAGATTTTGACCAGGCTGAAAAACATGAAATTAAATTAAAGCACATGGCAACAAAACATGAATGCTAAATGATTATCTGGACTCCTTTTTAATCTATAAATACAGCAAAATAACAGTAACTAATACTCCCACTACATATTGCAGCATTGGATGTACCAAATGAATGTTTAATGTAATTTTTCACTGTGTAACTAGCAGTCTACAACATGTTTTTAAAAGCTAAATTTAAAAGCAGCTCTCGGCTGCTTTTGTTAAGTAGCATTTTCAATGCACGCTTTGCCCTGTGCCAGATCCCATGGAACTTGCAATGTTCACTTATACTCTGGCATTAAAAACTAACCAGAAGTCATAGAGAAGAAAGGCACATTGTGCAAAGGGAGACTTAGACATAGAAAGTGGTGGTTTAAATTGAGAATTTAGGCAAAAAAACCCAAATATAATATTCTATGACAACAAATAAAAGAGTAAAAAATCTATATCCATCCACTATGGAACTGTAAAAAACAACCCTTATACAAGAAAAATATAAACTGATTATATTTTAAACATACACCAAAACTAAGTTATCAACGGTGCAATAAAATGTACCCAAGACCAAAATAAAATTACAGTGAAATGGTTTCCCTCCCTCAGGCAGTGAGTAGGTTATAAATTACTGCTCCTGCTTCCAGCAACCTGATCCCTGTGCCCAAAATCCTAATGGGACAAAACCAGATTCACCAAGTCTTAAATCAGCACAGACCAGGACAGGGAGTTTTATCTGGTACTCTTGGTGGGGGAGAAAAATAGAAATACAAACTACAACAATAAAAATAAAAATCAGAGGAAACTATTCTAAGGAAGGAAAAAGATAAGGATTTATTGCCTTTGAAAGGAACTCAAATAGGAACTAAAGACTCATTTTATTGATTAAAACATGAGCAGGTCCTAATCAAGATTAGGGATGAACTCTACATAAGAGACTACATTTGACCCAAAATCCTAATACATTGTCCTCTGCTGCTGAAAAGGCTAAAATAAGCCAAGTGTACTCACTGCTTCCTTAAGGGTGTAACCTTACTCACAGTACATTGATTTGTAAGTCCACAACACAACTAAGGAGCAGACAAAGCAATAAAACTTCTTCAGTGTTTGTAGAAACTCCATGGCAAGAATTTATCACATACCAGAAGAATCTGGAATCATTTACAAGGATTTGACAGATCACTGTGATGGGAATTTCTATTTAATGGGATTCTTACTCACAGCTGATCTGTTGGCTTTTAAGTATCACCAATTCTTCACCATTTTTAGTGAGTAATTAATTCACTGGAGAATTTTTTTTTTTATTCAAGAGAGAGAAATCTCTGTTTCTGTAACATTTCACATGAACTATATAGACAAAGAAGTAGTGGCCAGTTTTTATAAGATGATTTTCTATTTAAGGAAGGAAAATAGTTAGTGAGTAAACCAGAGGCTGCAGTAAAATATTCCTTATGCATGATATAACCACAAGTAGAAAAACTCTCACTAATTAGTAATTTGCACCAAAAGTTCCTTCCTTTCATGTTAAAGTGTGGAAAACCCAACCCTTAAAAGCTCAGTCTACCACGAGCCCTTTAGGATGCCACAAGAACTACAAGATACTGCTTTTTTTTTAAAAAGTCATGCTCCAAATATCTGCTGGTGGGTGAAATAAAATGCAATTAAATACAAATTACACTGATACTGAAACAGAAAGACCAGGGAATATAAATAAGCACTTACCTTCCTTTTTACTATTCTCTTTTAAACATATCTTGATGGCTTCTAATGCTCTTGGACTAGTGAAAACAAGGCCTCCATAGCACTCTGGATGAGAAAGCTATTTACAGACAGGGAATTTAAGAAGTAAACAAAAAAATTAGTAAATTAATTGAAAAATTAGGTTGATCAATTATTTATTACCTTGTGAAGGATCAAACAGGTTCAACAGATATCTGAAATGCCCCAATACCTGTGCCTATCTATGGTCCATCAACTGAAAGGTGAATTTTCTCTGAATAACGTAATTTTTTAACAAGGTTGGACAAGATCCCTGATGGTGGAGAGCCACTGGATTGTGCTGTACACAGTGTTTTATCATACCCAGCCAAAAAAGGCCCCACAAACGGCATTATTAAGTCAAGATAACACACAGGAGCTTGGCAACCATGGCCTAAATTCTGTTGAAAGTAAAGACAAATGAAATAATTTTAAACCTACCTTTTCAAATAAGCCTTCAAGAGACAGGAATTCAAATGACAAAACTGGGATCAACGTTGCTTCAAGGCTGTACAATCCTAGTTCCTATCAAGAAAAGGTTTGCAGCTCTTGAAATAGGTTCCAAAAAGCAGTTTTTTCCTTTTTCAAAGAATTGACTAAGTCAGCACAAGTATTTGTTTTTACTAAAGCAAAATAAAAAGGCATTTTATTTCCTTTTACTGGTAAATCTAATGTGGGTTTGATATTTATTTAGTATTACAATAAATTATTTAACAAACAGCTGTGGAACTGAGGCCTCCTGAGTTACAGGGGAAATCTGAATTCCTCAAGTGACAAATGACCCCCCCAGTCCTGCAAATATTCCTGCACATCTCTGTAATTCTATAAATACATTTCTTCTAAATACATTCTTCTGAGGAAATAATTCTTCTAGGACAGAGATTCTTCAACAGAACTGCTCTTGCAGTAAGACTCACTCACATGACTACAGGCAGTAACAGGAAGGACGCCACCAACAACTAACCCTTTACATTCCCACCAAGAGTACCAACATTTTTTGTAATCCATATTGACATAATCAAGATTAATTAATTCAAATTAAACTAGTTTAATATCAGTACTTTGCTGAGAGCTTTAACAGTGAATTCAGTGAAAATGCCCTGTAAGTAATTCAATTCTTTGCAGTGAGAGCATATTTTCTAGGGTACTTTGTCTCTCAGCATAATTTCAGACAATTGAATTATTTTCCTCAGAAAATACCATAATTTCAAACATCCTCTCCTAATTTTGATTAAGTATGTTTTCCACCTGAAACAGTTACATTCATCTGACACTGTTATTTAATAGTGAAGTGACTCATTCGTTGACTTTTTAAAACTTTACTCACTTTAATATACGGATCTGGTCCCGAATCTTTGTCTTTGGGGTCCTTCAGCAGCAGAACCTTCATTGTTCACCAAGTAAGCGCAGCAGAACCCTGAAACACAAGAACGGATTTATCTCAGCTAGATCTAGAGGACTTTCTACTTGAACAGTGGCTGTAACAGCTCAGCCCCACAGGAGGGGTTGCTCCCAGTTGTGCTGCTCCCTACACAATGAGTGAGCAGTTCTGGGCACTCTCTGGGCAGGAACACCCACCCTGATAAGGCCAAAAACCAACATGCTGCCTTTAGATTGCACTGCTCAAGGCACAGAAAGTCATCCAGGAGAACACATTCGAAGAGTATTTTGTGAAAGCAGTAACAACCCCCCCAATGCCATCACGTTCTGCAATGTAATCAGCGCCTGTCTACAAAAAATATTATTTATTCTATTCATTTCCATGCTGATTTTCACCCTCTGCTCATCACAAGGAGCATGCAAAGGTATTGGTTTCATTTGTTGCATTTTGGGGTTGCAACCTTTTCAAAAGGGAAAGCAGTATTTCAACGTTTCTTTTTTAAAAAATACAATATATGCGTGTCTACCTGAATATAATACATATAATCTTACTATTCATAATCTTTCTTTGATGTATCTCTACTTAACAATGCTAAACTAAAAACACCCACTCTGCCATTAAAGTGGAAGATGACAGTTCTCAGTATTTTAAAAGGTGACTTTGGTGCTGAATTCAAAGTTATAAGCAAATATACCAATCATAAAAACAGAAATCCATGCTCTTAGTGCATTTACCCCAATTATCTGAGTGTTACTTTTCTCATAGACTACATACTAGCACATTCTCTTTAAAATAAATAAAGATTCAAATGTTTCACCACAATTAGATGGGTTTAATAACCAGAGAAGATTAAAAAAACCCAAAACAATCTGTAATGGTGCCATAGAGTATGGTTCAGAAAACTACCAAATTCCCAGATCTAAGACATATATAATCAAGTAACAACAACAGCAGAAGATCTGAGAATAATTCCTGCTATTTGGGTGTCCAAGTCCCAAAACTCAACAACAAAACTGGTTCAGAGGAGCAGCAAAGGACTCTTGACCCTTCTACTACATCATGCACTTCTACCAAAAGCAGTATTATTAATTAATAATTAATTTCGAACATGATAGATAGATAGATAGATAGATAGATAGATAGATAGATAGATAGATAGATAGATAGATAGACAGATACTGCATTGCCACAGAGGCAGTTTTACTGCAGCAGGGAAAAGATGACAATTCATCTTCCAGCGCTGAGTTCTTTCCCTGTGCATCATTATTCACATTTTGTCAATGACTTGAGCGCTCCCAGAACAGGCACAGCTCTCAAAAAAAATAACAATGAATAAAAATAAACAGAGGTGCGTTCGGCGCTTTAAAGGGAATTATGAGAATTTCAACCGACTTGGCTTGTATTTATAAAGAAGGAATTCCACGCCGGGCCCTGTGCCTTGCAGGAGAGCTCAGTCCTCTCTTCTATGGCTCATTAACATGCCCTTTAATTAGACCGAGAGTCAGCGGAGCGCGTTCCACGGAGCTGGGCTCCATCACTAATGATCATTTAGTCTTCGTACGTATTTTCCTCATTGGCATTTTTCACACAGCACACACCGCGCCTGCCGCGCTGTCTCTCGCTCCCTTTTGTTTGGAACGACCCGGGATTGGGAATTATTCCGGAGAACCCGGGAATCGATCGGTTTTTAGAGTCAGCAGCAAGCGCTCGGCTCCTGCTCCAGCCCCCAGGTTTGACCACCATTAATTTTGACTAACACTGACTTTTAACAACGCCAGAGACGCTCAGGACACCCCATCCCTCTCCAAGCACAGGACTCGGGGGTCAGGCTGGGAGAGCCCTGGGGGCCCACAGCACCGAGCCACGGCCCCGCCAGCCCCTTCCACGGCTTTTCCACCTCCGGCACGGCGGAATTCCGGCCGGCAGGAAGTGACAGGGCGGAATTCCTGCCGGGGACGAAGGGAGAGAGCGGAATTCCTGCTGGGAGAAAATCCGGCCGTGAGGGGAGAGCCGGGCCGGGCCCCCTCAGCGCGCCGCCCTCAGCGCCTCCCGCGCTCCCTGTCGCGACAGACGGTGACATACGCACCGTGACAGGCGGTGACACGCCGTGCAGGAACACACGTCCCTTCCGGCCGCGCCTGCGCTCCCCGGGCCATGGCCACGCCGGCCAAGCGCCGAGCACCGGG
>VWZG01007037.1:572093-597147 GCA_013396735.1 Grallaria varia
TGGGGGGTTTGATTCGTGAAGGTGTTTGGGAGTGGGTTTGTTTGGGAGGATATTTGGGATGGTGTTTGTTAGGAAGGATGTTTGGGAGGGTGCTTGGGAAGATTTTTAGGAGGATGTCTGGAGAATGTTTGGGGGGGATATTCCTGAGAGAGTTTGTTTGGGAGTGTGTTCAGGGGGATGTTCATGAGGGTGTTTGGAAGGGGGTTTGTTTGGGAGGAGGTCTGTTTGGGAGAGTGTTTGTTTGGGAGGATGCTTGGGAAGGTGTTCAGGAGGATGTCTGGGGGAGGATGTTTCCGAGGGAGTTTGTTTGGGGGATGTTCAGGGGGGCTGTTCTTGTGGGTGTTTGGGAGAATGTTTGGGAGGGTGTTTGTTGAGGAGGGTGCTTGGGGAGGTGTTCAGGAAGATGTCTGGGGGGATGTTCCTGAGGGAGTTTATTTGGGAGGGTTTTCAGGGGGATGTTCGTGACGGTGTTTGGGAGAATGTTTGGTGGGATGTTCGTGGTGATGTTCCGGAGGGTTTGTGCAGGAGGATGCCTGGAAGATGTTGGAGAGGGGCTGTTCCCTTGCAGCCCCTGCTGAGACCCATGGCGGGGCAGTGGGTGCTGTTCCTGTCCCTGTGTGAGTGCAGCTCTCTGTGTGTTGGTGATGGTGATGTACAGTGTGTTTGGTGTGCTGTTGTTTAAAGTTTTCGATTTTTTAACTCTTTTTCAAAATGTTGGGATCCCCAAGGTCTCAGTTGTACAGACCTGGCCGCTTGGGTGTGGGACTGAGGGCAGCTGGTGGCAATAGTGATACCAGCACAGAGGATTTATCCTGATTTCCTTTTGTCAGAGAATCATGGAAACAGAGTGGTTTGGTTGGGAAGGGGCCTTAAACACCATCTCATTCCCCCCCCTGCCATGGGCAGGGACACCTTCCACCAGCCCAGGGTGCTCCAAGCCCTGTCCAGCCTGGCCCTGGACACTTCCAGGGATGGGGCAGCCACAGCTTCTCTAGGCAACCTGTGCCAGGGCCTCACTTCTCTCCTGAATTCTGCTACCTCCCTGTTTTCTAAATTATAAACATGCCTTTAACACTGTTCTCCCAGTGGACAAGGATCATGACCTCAGTGTGGGATTGGAGAGAGTTAGGAGGCTGAATTGGTGACAAAAGTCAGGCTCAGTTGTTGAGACTATTCAGAAAGTGGAATTCAAACTGGCAGTTAAAAAGCAAAGTAAATTTGGATGATCTTGAACAGTGGTTCACAAAAGAGTAGGTAACTTTGGCAGGCAGTACTTTTAATATAGAATGCCGTTAAAAATGTTGGGTAGGCACCCAGCATTTGTTCTGGAAGGAGAAGCAGCAGTCTCCATTCTGGTTTTGCTATGACTGGGTCTCATTGTGTGCCTGCTGAGCAGATTTCTGGAGAGGGGTAAATGATGTCATGAGAATTCGAGGAAATAGCAGAAGTATGGGTTTGGATGTAGTTATTTAAATGTCTGCAGCAATCTTCATCTCGAGCAAAGGCACTACACCCCAGACCTGCAGTTCTCAGGATTTAAGTGCCTGGATAACCTCTCTACAGTAAGAGTCTGTGTGACTACAATAAGCATAATTGTGCGAAGCAGAATGCAGGAGCAAAGCGTTAAAGGTAATTTAGTTTTCAAAGGTTACTTTTACAGGTGCTCTCTGAAGATCACAGAAGAAATGGTAACTGTAACAGTTGCTGAGGTTACTGCAAGATGGAAAGAAGTTCCACATCTGATATTTACCAGTACCTGTCTTCAAGTGTAGCTTTGTTTTTATAGAGTTTCTAGGCAAGCGTGTTTTATATTCTCAATTTTTCTTCTTCATAGGAAGTAAATATTGAATTCGAAGCACATTCCATCTCAGACAATGACTATAATGGGATAAAGAAGTTACTACAGCAGGTACTTTCACTACTTGTTAGCTTCGTTGATATGTCCATTGAAGAATAATATCTAAAGAGTTACACAAAGACATCAGTTCACATTCTCTGTATTAGTTTATAGTTTTACTGTTCTTCAGCTGTTGCAGATTAAAGTTACAGCCATATGTGAACAGGTGTCTCCTAAACCATGGTTTCAAGAACTTCACTCAGGGAGCTGATGACTGTTCTGCCACTGTTAATTGCTGTCCAGAAAACCTTTTCCAATGTTAATCAGCTTCCTGGAGGATTTTTTAGTTTGATAAATTAGAGCCCTTAGAAAACAGACAAACAAGTAATGTGTCTGTTCAAGGTGGCAGCTCCCGGTCTTTTTTTTTTGCTGTTCTAAGCCTGTGCTCAGCAAGGGACCTTAAAGACCATCTTGTTCCACCCCCCTGCCATGGGCAGGGACACCTTCCACTAGCCCAGGTTGCTCCAAGCCCCTTCTAACCTGGCCTTGGACACTTCCAGGGATCCAGGGGCAGCCACAGCTTCCAGATCATACCAAACTCCAGAGGATACCAGGTGTGGGAATAGCAGTGTGTGCAGGGTCCAGGAGAAAGCGCTACAAGAAGCTGATTTTTGATCTTTACAGTGTTATATTGAAGGAAATTAAATAAAAACCCCTCACTAAACAGAAATTAAAAAGGGAACAGTGTTCCCTAACAACTTAGAGACATTACTGACTTTATTTTCTGCCAAGTGGCCCAGAAGATACCAGCAGTGCCTAAGACTTGTTTCCTGTTTTCCAGTTGTTTTTAAAAGCTCCTGTTAACACTGCTGAGTTAACTGATATATTAATACAACAGAACCATGTTGGAAGTATTATCAAGGTAAGACAGAATTTATGTTTGTAAATGAAATACAGTACTTTTTATGTTGAAATGACATAATTTATGTATTTCAGAAGGGGATGATCTGTGTGTTATTTGTATCTTGGTTTCTTGCTTTGAGAATAATTCTTCTATGGGAGCTGAAATTTTCCATGCCTACTTTCAGCCGAAGAATGAATTTTATTTATTATATGTTTCTTTTTACGTATGGAAGTCTTTTCACTCTGAATTTTGATGTAGTTGAGTAGTAATGCTGAGAATGCTGTGGGAAGGTTTGTTGCCATCTCCATGAGAAATGGGACCTTGTGACTTTCCTGCATTCTCAGCAGGTACAGAGGTAGAGACCAGAAACACCCTGTGTGCAGGTTTTTTCTGTGCGGAGTTCTTTGGGCATAAGAGGGCGTCTCAAAATGAATCCTGAACAAGTTCTGCTGGCTAAGGAAGTTGCTCGATATTGTGTAGTGCTCAAGATGCCATGGCCACATTGCTTTCAAACCCAAACCAGCTGCCCCCATGGCACAGTTGTACTCATGTGCCATTGCTGTACGTTCACTTTTTGTCCTGTGCCAACAGTTTTTCCACCCAGGTTTAATATGATGCTTCTATTCCAGCTGCATGACCCCCAATTCTTTACCCAGATTTTTTATCGTGGAGTTTTGTTGAGCTCTTTGTCCCACTCTCTGTCAAAGCTTTATTGCTCTGTGGTTTTTAAGACGTAGCAGGTTTACTTCCCTACTTTAGAAGCTGAAGAAAATTGCTTTTGCTTAAGATATTGCCATCCCTTGGACCACGATGCTACTTATTAAATGTGAGCTATCAAATTTTAGTGCCTTTCAAAAGCCTCTGCTATGGGAGATGCATGACCTGGCTTTATATAAAGCTGGCTGTGAGTACACCAAGATGTTCGGTGAAGCAGCACCAGAACTGGCAGTTTGTGTTTGTACAGATCCCCTGGATGGTTGTCACCTGCTGAGCATCTTCTGGGGGGACAGACAATTTCTGCTGCAGAGTGGAAATAGTGTCAGTCTGAGTTGTTGCTTTTTCTTTCCTTCAACAGCAAGCAGAAGTCCAGGAGGACAGTAGTGATGATGATGAAGATGATGATGAAGTCTTTGGTTTTATAAGCTGCCTAAACTTAACCGAAAGGAAGGTTGGTATTCCATGTTAACATCTGATCAGTGATAAATGAGGCTGTATCCTGCTTTCTGGCCTGTATAACGAGCCTGGACAGCTGGAGCAGGATTTTGAAATCCACCCTGGGGTCATAAAAGTTGCACGTGACTTAGATTTTTTTTTGGATGTGGTAGCTTGCTGAAGGTCAAACATAAAGCAAAGAGTTAAAACTAGGTCTTGATAATTCCAGGGTAACTGAGCTGTCAGTCTCTTGTGTTCCTCCACTTTGGTCTTGCTCAGTTTTGAGTTTTGCTGTGAGGTGCTTGGGTGGTGCAGCTTCTCGCTGTGTTCCCAGCAGTTCCCAACCTTTGTTTGCCCTCAGCTTCAGGGCTGGTGAGTGATTCCAGAGAAATTGTTTAGAGTTCCAGAGGCTGCTGGAGGAAACTGCCACCAGGCCTGCAGCAAATGCCCTTGAAGCTGACAGTCAAGGTTTTCTTGTGTAAACAGTTGTTTTGCAAGGTAGAGAAAACACACCTTTTGATTGCAGGGTACACAGTGTGCTGAACAAATCAAAGAGCTGGTTCTGAGTCGCTGTGAGAAGAGCTGTGACCAACGTGTAGTTGAACAACTGAGTAAACTCCTGAGTGACAGTACCAAGCCTGTGGGTCTGATACTGAGTGAGAGATTCATCAATGTCCCACCCCAGATTGCTCTGCCCATGCACCAGCAGCTCCAGTAAGTTTTGAGAGGTTTTTTATTGCATGATGGTCAGTAGTGCTTCATATTTTTTCAGAAATCTTATGTATAAAGAGCTCTGTTAAGACAGTTGGTACTATAGATATAAGTAAGACATGAACAGAAAAAAATTGGTTTTATCTCATATAAGTCTTTAGCTAATTTTTATTTTTTTTATATCTTTAGGCTTTTCAAATAGAGGATAAAATTTAAGAATACGTGCTGTTCTACTACAGAAGTAGCTATGTGTAATTTGTATTTAGCTGTGTTTAGTTAATCTTTGTGTTGCAGATTATTTTCATATTGATTGGGGAAAATTTAAATCTGAGGACTTTTTATAGGATGCTGATAAGGAGCAACTTGGATGTTTCTGCTCTTGTGTTAATGCCTGGCTCTGGAATGGGAGATCTGGATTGAGTGACAGACTCATTTAAGCTATAAAACAGACCTTGAAGGAGTTACTTGATTTGTAAGGTAGGGTTGGTCAGGAAAGCTTTTAGAGAAGGAAATAAGGTGCTTGAATGCTTAACTTTGAGTTCACCACTAACACAGCACTTGTCACAGCTCAGTTTCAGATCTCGGCGTCCTCCTAGAAGTTTTGGAGTGTTGCAGTGACAATATATTTAAGACAAGGGTGGCAAGTGTATTTTCTGTGTCGTTGGTTATAATTCCTCATGGAAGTGATAATTGTGATGTATTTTTAAGGAGGCCTGCACTTAGAATTCATGCACAGACTCTCTACCATAAACAAGATTCTGGGGAAAAAAAGAGTTATCTTGGGAGATGTGGAAAGACAGTGACATTTTTATTGTTTTAAAGTGCAAATACTATATTTATGTACTAGAAATGCACGTTCAAATTTAGTTTCTGAGGCACTCCTAAAAGAATAGGCTGCAATGTGAATATCCTTTCTGTACTAATACATTACAAGGTTTCTTGTGTGCTTGTTTAGGATTTAAATTGTGTATGTAAACATATTTTTAAATGTGGAAATATTTATTTATCTGTAGGAAAGAGCTCGCTGAGGCACAGAGAACGAACAAACCTTGCGGGAAATGCCACTATTATCTTCTTATCAGTAAGACCTTTACAGAAGCCACAAAGAGCAATTCTAAGAGGAAAGCAGGGACAAATCAGCAGAAGGAGGAATTGATGTTTGCAAATGCAGAGGAAGAATTCTTTCATGAGGTAACACACGTGATACTTTGAATTTAAAATGTTTATTTTTCTTTATATATCAGCAAAAAAAGGTGTTTTACCTTATATTTAAGGAGAGCATTTATCAAGGTATGATCACAACTCTGTTCAGATTCAGTCCAGGGTTTTTTGGAGTAGTGTTGAG
This sequence comes from Grallaria varia, assembly GCA_013396735.1. Classification (NCBI taxonomy): domain Eukaryota; kingdom Metazoa; phylum Chordata; class Aves; order Passeriformes; family Formicariidae; genus Grallaria; species Grallaria varia. The sequence goes on from VWZG01007037.1 coordinate 578,043, forward strand.
AGATGAGCAATCAAGCTCCTTTTGTGTATTGATTTATCTGTTTTCTTCTGGTTATATATTACTTTTAAAAAAATGCTCAAAATAAAAAAAAGACTTCTGAAGATCCAAACAAGTAGCTCTCATTTCCCTTTTCTGTCTCTGTTATACTCAGGGCAAGTATATTAATAAAAAGTGCTAAAATGCTGAGATGAAAATATTACTTCCTATTTCCTAAGGCAACCTGCCTACACAGTTCTGGTCCCAAGCCAAATCAGGTGAGGGGAAGATGCAGGAAATGAGATTAAAAACGTGCTTTGAAACGCAAAGAATTTTTCACTGTTCTTTGTTAAAAGCTTTAAAAGTACTATTCTACAATATTATTGCTTTGTCAAGAGCCCATTATTTTTCATTTCTGGCTGTGCCTACAGGATAAAGTACTTGTACATGCACCATGTTAATGGCCAAGTTTCCTGTGTGTAATCATTCACGACACTCTGTTGGAGGCTGTGATAGGGCTGTAATTTTATTTCTTGGGAAGAGGGCAAATGTAAGTGGGGGAATTCGTTGTTAGATACAGGGAATGTTGTAGTCTCAGTGCAGTAGCAAGTTGGGAATTTTCTTTTTGTGTTCCCACCACAGGAGCTGAACCAGCTGAGCCTGAGCTCTGTATAATCATGCTGTTAAAAGCTCACAGGGAGCAAGCCTGTGATGCCCATGTGCCCATGAGTGTCCCATTCCAGAAGGGCTGTTTTGTGTTTATCTTTGTTATTTTGACTGGCATTTTAAAGGCTAATTGCGGGCTTTCAACTAAATTGCAGTCATTTACAGCTCAAGTGGGTAGATTCAAACTGAACATGCTTTTCTTCTTTTAACTGTCTTTCCAGTCTTTTAAAAAAATTCGTTTTAAACATTATGGAGGGTGTTAGATGAAGTGGGTCTCTGCACTTAATAATGTGTATGTGTTAAATTGGTGTTGGAGTGTATATCCTCCCTGATCACACAGCAGGTTAATTAGATTGCCATAAAATAGTATTAAATGTGGTGAGGCAGACACTTGCAGCCATATTAAACAGAGAGAAGCCTTTTTGCACCTGGCAGCTCCCTGTGCTTTATTCTGCTCCTTAAAATTATACCCAGAAAATCTATTATAACCAGACTTGGAATTGATGAAAGGTTTAGGGCTTCCATTGCTCAAATTGTTCTTGAGCAAAGCCCCTCAGTTAATGTGGTGGTTTTTCCAAAATTAAATTTACAGCCTTCATATACTCTTAATGAAAGTAAACCTAAAAGGGGACTGAATTTTAACTTCCGGTGCAGAGGGAGGTGGTTAGGTAGGTTTTTCTACTCGATTCAGCTCATATTTCTTAATCTGACTTATGGGCGAACTAGAAAGACTTGTTAGCTGCATTTTCCTTATCCATCAGGCCTTCCTTAGTGTGATCATGTGGAATGAGATGCTGCCTTAAAACCATCTGAAACGAGGCACAGAGAGAATGTAAAGGGGACATTGATTTATTTTTTTTTCCTCCCTCTTAGGTCATTTTTCTGATCCCAAACTGTAATGATAGCAGTCATTTTAGAGTTTAATATGAATTATATAATAAAAAGCAGATAGTTCAAAACACTTACTAGTGGGTTTTTTTGTAGCTCTTTATGGTGGATCTTTCATGATGGGAGAAAACTTCATAATAAGCATGGCCGTAATAAGTTCATTATTTTTACTTGGTCTAGGTGATGTATTATCTTCACGCTAATTAAAAATTTTAACCTGAGTGCTTTTATTTCTGTGGTTCAGAAAGCCCTTCTGAAGTTCAACTACTCTGTGCAGGAGGAAAGCGACACCTGCTTGGGCGGCAGATGGTCCTTTGATGATGTACCAATGAAACCTTGGAGGACTGTTATGGTGGTTCCAGCTGATGGAATTCAGGGCATTATGGAGAAACTCAAAGACTACCTCTCACTCTGAACTCCCCTGCAAACACCAGGTTTTTATAAGGCAGCCCTACAGAACTGTGATTTCACAATGCTTTCAGGAGACTTGCTGTTCTTTTAACAATTTTGTGCTGCTCAAACTCAGCTACCAAAAACAGCCATCAAATTAATATTTTTAAATATTTCATCCTGTTCTACTTTGGTATCACGGTCAAGCAGTCAATAAAATCCCATTGTCAAAAGAAAACTTGAAGGTCTGCTCCATGTATTTTTAACCAAAACTAAATCATGTGGTTTTGTTATGAAATAATAGATCCAACTCCTTTTGTTGAGAAAAGTGCTTTTGCTTTATGTTTCTTCTGTTAAATACATTTATGTCAAAAATTTGAAATAATTACATGGGGATGTACTTGCATATATTGCTTTTATTTATATTTGTCCAATATGAGATATTTCAGGCTAAAATCACTGAATGACACATCTCTGTTCAGTGGGAGTTTCAGTGGGAAATTCCTCATTTTCTGTACTGTCACTGGTTGTTTTCTGTTCCTCCTTTGTGGCTGAGACAGGTGTCAAGTGATTGATCACTTCCTGCAGAATATCCTTGCTTTCACTAGGAGGAAGATTGCTAAAATAATACTGAGGTACCAGCTCTGCAAATCTGAGGAGGAAATGAGACAAAACATTATTATTCTTTGATTGACTTTTGAAATGCTTGAGTAACTATTTCCACTTATATGCAAAAGATGATGCATAACAGCTACAAACTTGGTATTTCAACCCAAAATCCAAACTGTCTGCAAGAAACCAAATTTCTCTGCAAGTTGTAGTAGTATTTTGTGCTTTCAGTAAACTCGCACTTAATGTACTCAGTCTTTTCTTGAGGTGGTTGTTGTTCAGTTCCCAATGCTGCAGAGGGCATTAAATAGTAATTTTCCTGGTTTGGAACGTATTGGTTGAATAACATTATGGAAAAGGCTCTCCTATATACATGGGAAAGAGAAGAAATAGTTTGATGTAGAGATTTTTGCAGCAGGAAGACTGTAGTCTCTCGGAATCCATAAACAGTTGGTACAGGATGATTCAGCTGCCTGGGTACAGAAAACACATTGAGAAAAAGATTTGCTGGAAAATAGGTTTTCAGGGAACAAAGACATTTCCAGCTGGATTAAGGTGACTACACTGCTCTGTTAACTCTTTGAATTTTATTTCTGTGTATTTGTAAGAAACTTGTTCAACTCCTAAAGTGTTTTTTTCAACTGGTTACAGTTACAGGGGCAGATGTTGAGACTTGGTTCAGTACCTGAAGAGATCAGTCCACGTTAGAAATACACGAGGGTGACTTAAATCATGTTTTGTTTTGCACAAAAGGAGTGGTAAGGGGGTGAGATCACAGCTCTTCCCTTGTTTAATCATGCTGAGCTCTACAGCAGTGAGTGTTTGGAAGGGAAAGGAAGGCATCAAGCAGAGCTACGCAGTGACAGAAGAATACTGACAACAGACATAACATTTATCCCACATATATTCTCTAGAGAATATAAAAAGTGTGGAAAGCAACAATTTCTCCATCTTCCAGTGATGCCAGCTCCTCTTGCTTGACTAGGTACAAAGATTATCGTTTTCTTTTATGCCTGGTTTACTGGTTTATTGATTTTTATCCCCACAAAGTGATGGTGTTGTGGTAGAGGTTGGAGGGAAGAAACCATTTCATCATTGTTAACTTACAGATCGGGGGATGTCTCGGAGATGACTCTGATGGAATTGTCTTCTGAGATACTAAACTCGTGGAATAGCACCCACTCAGGAATCCTTCTGGTGTTATGATAGATTGAGGAAGGATGGAGCTGGGCCACTTGTCTGTGTGTCAGCATTAAGTAGTTCCCTGAGCCATCCACATCACGAGCAATCTGAAAGAAATAATGCAGGGAGTTAATTGATCAGTGTTTGCCTGTTATATTAAAACCAGAAATTAACTTTGCCTTCAGACACTTAAAACTGGAGAGGCTAAACCTCTTCCTGAATTTTTTGTGGGAAAGTTGGGGAGTGGATACCATGAAATAAGGCTTAAAGAAATGTTGATCTATATATTTGATAGGAAACTGCAACAAATCAGGTCAGGCGAGTGCGTAAGTACCTGAACTTGGCTTTGAAGTGCCTGGGTGAAAACATATATTATTAAATATATATTCTTTAACATATCTAATCTTCACAGACTTCAAAATACATTGTGTGGCAGGACACTTGAAATGGTGTGGTTTGGAGGGGTCATTCTTGTGGTGAGATGGAGCACAGTGATGTGAATGAAAATGTGTGTTTAAGTGGGAATAAATTAACCTCTTGTTTATGTTTACAATTACAGTTCAGAGTACCTTACTAGGCTGAGCTGAAGCAAGCTGTGTATTATGTACACCTAAATATATTCAAGTCAGTTATCTATTTCCAGGCTATTCCAGAAAAACACCTTCAAAAAGGAAATAATGTCGATGAGAATATGGCAAGTTAGAAGAGTTTTTTGAGGTAAAAGAGTTCTTTGAATGAAAGTCATATTGACAGTTTTCTTATTGCTTAGTTCTTGTTCTCTGATAGCTGAACCCCACAGGAAAGGTTGGAATGGGCAGAAGTGTTTGATACACCATGGAAAAAATGGCTTTTATCCTTTTTGGTGACCAAGAGGTTTCACTCGGTTAAGTTCTCTGAAAGCATTCTATATAATTTACCAATACAGCAAGATGAAACCAGAGTATTTTTCCTTACATGCATGAAATAACCAGATAAGAGAGCTTTCTTAATGCTTAGAGCATTTTCTTTTGATCCAAAGCGTGGCTCTGAAATGGGGAGCTCAATGCGCTTCATAATCTCCACCAGCTCAGCCCGGATGTTTCCTGCCATCCTCAGAGCAGCACAGCTCAGGAAGTAATCACGACACCACTTCTCAGTGCTGCAGGCTGGGGAGGAAAACACAGTTTTGGGCTTAAAGCAAAGTCTTATTGGTAGGTACAATCCACAGAGATCCTGCTCTCGAAGGCTCTTTGGTGCAGTGTGTTAGAAACATTTTGGAGGGAGTGGCTGTGTCAGGACTGTCCAAAATTCTGGGAATGAGCCACACAGATGGCTTAGGCTCACTGGTGTTCCTTGTAAAGTCAGAGGGGAATTCTTGATGTCCTCACTTAGTTTTATAGAACTTCAGCTATTTCTTTCTGAATAAACTCCCTTCTTTGGTCTGTTAAAAGTAACAGCTTCCAAGAGAGGGAGTAGCAACTCTGGATTCAGGCCAGGGTATGGAGCTGAAATCACACATGTGGTGCTGGTGATGCTCCTGCATTCTGGAAAAGGCCTGGTGCTCCTGGGCTTCCCTTCAGCATCCCACATGACTGAACAGGAAACAATCCTCCTTTCCTGTCTGAAGGTTTTACTTGGAGTGTGCAGATTTATCACTTCACTCTCCGAGCACTGGACTGGGGTTTAACGACCCAGAGCAAGATGTTTGAGCGCAGGAGAATGGTGGGAAGAGCTGCTGCTGTGCAGTGCCCTGGCATTTATTTGGTGTCCGTAAATGTGAACTTCACTGCTTTCCATTTTTCCCTCAGCTTTTCTTTCAGCTGACAGCTATCAAAAAACAATCAGAATTGGGTGGTGAGGGAATCAAAGCCCTCCTGAACTGTGTTTGTCCTTTCATGTTTTAAACCTGAGTTTGGATTTTTAGAGGGAATCACCATTCTGGTTTGGCCCAGTGTCACTTCAAATGCCAACTGGAATAGTGCTTATGGATCCTTGTTGGATGAGGGATGCTCTCCTAGGTAATTTTCAATTAATAAATTAATATTCATAAACTAATAAATATATAATATACTCAATATATTGCTAATAAACTAATATTCATTAGCAATAATCACTTTCATAGGTTTCTCACTGCAAATCAGCAATTCTGGAAGGAATCATTCAGAAAGGGTTTATGAGCTAAATGCTGACAACAGCTGATGAGATTTTTGGTTTGTTCTTTCCCAGCTGGTTGCAGTGTGCTTTATTTTAGTATGGGCCCACCCACCTTGGCCTGTGGAGCTGGTGCTGGCGTCCTTGAAGGCATTGAAGATGTTGATAAGAGTAAAATGATCTCCTGCATGGTGGGAGAACCTTCTCCAGCAGGTCAGAGCGATCTCTTCTGTCCCAGGTGGAGCTTGTAAGAAGCAATTGGGAGCTTAGGGAAAAAAAAAGAAAAAAATCAACACAGTGGTTATACTAGTTTTTCCTCTCTCAGTTTCTTTTTATGTCTAGCTGCTGAAGAGCTGAACCTGCTTGTTCCCTGAGGGTTTATTTCTATGGATTCCTTTCAGTCTCTTGTTTGGTTCTTGTGTGTTGTAAACACAAAAGAAGGTAACTCTCTCCTAGAATGATGCCAAAATTGCCTCATAGCCAGAATGCAAGCATATGGTTTGTTTACTACAGGGAAAAAAACTCAATCTATGGATGTAATCCCTTAATTTGCCCTTACAGGGTAAAATTTGTGCTTTCAAGTGCATTTTGCTTCTGTTGTGTCTTTGAAGGTGGTTGAGCTTTTTTAAAACTAAATTGTGCCTTGTGCTCAATCATTTACATTTGCTATACGTAGTTAAAGAATTTATCACAAGTTTAGGCCCACTGTTAAAATTAACTCGTCCTGGGCTTAAAGTTGTTCTATAAGAACAATTAATGTAGGTTGATATCCTGTGGGTTCATATCCTTCCTACCTCAGACTCCAGGGTTATGTTAGTTTTATAAAATATTTGAAACAAAGAGACAAATTCACAAAGTAATCCTTTGTAGGTCAACAGTTGAATATTTCTAATTAAAACTTCCCCTCTTTTGTTGCTCCAATCTGTAACAAATGTAGATTAATATGAAATAAGAAAGTTCATTTTGAAGAGATGTTTCTGACAAAAGACTGGAAGCTCATGGGCAGTGGAAGCATGGAAAGGGAATGCTACTTATGGAGTCATTACTTACGTTTCATTGCATATCAAGACAAGATTAAACAGCCAGAGATTTTAATGTGTTTGTAATAAGCAGGATGAGCATCCCAAAAATTTGCTTTTGTGGATAGGCTTGGCAAGAGAGTACATGGATTTGGCAGGTGGCACAAGTCATGCACTAGGACATGATTTCTGGTACCTGTTACCATGGCTGCAATGGTGAGCATTTCATCCACACACTCAAATTCACACGAAGCCAGAAGGGACTTGGACAGCTGTGGGTCCAGGGGAAATTCTGACATGATAATTCCAAATTCAGAAAGGTTCCCATCATTATCCAGGGCTGCCAGGTAATCCAGATCTTCCAAAGCCTGCATCAGGCTTTCAGGAGCTGAGGAGGAGGACAGAGAATTTAAGTTCTTGAGAATGGCTCCCTAGAAATGAATGTCTGAATTCCCATTGTAATATTTCAGCTGTGTGTTTCCCCTGTGAAAATCATAGAAGTCAACTTCTTTTGACAGTGAGTGAGAAGAAAAAGCAATACATGAATGGAAAGCTGAGAACATTCTGGAGGATGAAAATCGGAGGTAACACTCATAGAGCTGCAAATAAGTTTGTTGGTAATTTTTATGTCTGAGCAATTTTTGTCAGAAGCCCAGATGGAAAGTTGAATAATGTATTGCCCCCAGACTGTGTCAAAACTCCTTCCACTACTGGCAGCCCTCAGGTACTTTTTTATGGTTTTCTTTGTCCTTTTTAAAGAGGGGTGGTCACATTTGAAGGGTGCTGAGAGACACAGGCCAGCTCTAGGAAAGAGCTTTTTAACCAAAATACAGGCAATTACAGAAGTTGTAATTGTATTATCCTTACAGGTATTTGGAGTTCTCTTGGTGGACCTTTTTTTAATTATTGTATCTTTTTCTATTGTTTCTTGTGATGTCAGAAGAAAAATGGGAATGTGGTAAAAGAAAATGCCTCCCTAGAAATTGGCTGTGCTTTCTCACTCCACAAAATTAAATGTTCAATTTTCTCTTTTTGGATGTTATCAGTTCCTTACAACTGCCATAGGTAGAATTGAGAGCAGTGAGGTGAAAAAAGCAATATGGAAACACAGGAAAATTATTATAGGCATAGTATAGAAATTATATTATTATATATTACTATAAGATTATTATAGAAAGACTATAAATATAGGAATATGTCAGGAAGATATGTCAGGAAAATGTCCTTAAGGGACAGGATTGAGCAAATAGATACTTAAAATGAGAACTCAAGTAGGTCTGTAGGAAATATGATGATGATAAAAGTGGGTCCCTTTGGCCAGCCAAGCAAAGAGCTTCATGTGCGTGGTGGCTGCAGTTCTGGGGCTCAAGGGGCAACCTGAAGGCTGAGTGGAAGTTGTCAAGCCTAAACTCCAAAAAACAGTTGCTAGAGCATGGAAGACATTGGTGGAAATATGGGAGCTCTTGAAGTGTGAAGGGTCTTTCCTCCGAGCTCTTTTCAGAGGCAGATTTCTCTCCCAGGTCTCACCGCAATGCTCAGTCTGCGTGTGGGTGCCAGTGCATTTATATCCACAACTGCTCTCTGGGCATTGCAGCAGCTCTCTCCTTATCCCAGATTCAGGAACTGTTGGATTTTGTCTCTGTGTTATGGATAACAAGTGAAATTCTAGTCCCCCTTTAGCTGGTGGCAAAAATTCCACTGCAGCAGGACTTGGCCTCATCCCCAGCCCTGGAAGTTAATGAGTGCGCTGGCACTTTGTCAGCTCTCAGTTTGGATATTAACATGAAAAAAACCTCTGAATAAAACAACCAAGCCCAACCACAGCTGCCCACACATGCAGGGGGTGTCTTTGGACTCAGATCTTCGTTAGGTGGCTAGGAATAATTTCTTGCATTCATTAGGAGTGGGAATGTGTCTGGCAGGCTACTTCTGATCACCAAGGTTAAAAGCAAAGCAAGCCTGTAATTAGCTGCTGGGTCTCATTTAGCCATAACACCACAACTGCAAGAAGATCTTGAGACTTAACTGGCAGTGAAGTGTTAGTTTATTGCCATCTCTCTCTCATTAACTTCTTATAATTAAGTAAAGATATAAAAAAAAAAAAGGTAAAATGAGAGGCAAACAAGCACCTGTTGTTTTTACCCCTTTTCTGTTACTAATGTCTGAAGGGAAAAAATAGTTTATTTATCACCATGTAAATCTGCCAGTGTTGTGACTTCACTTAAATTTGAAACACCCAATTTTCAGACAAATTCTTACAGGTGTCTGTAAATTCCTGTTAAAACTGTGGAGCTGCTTCATTTCACCCCTAGAGCTCCTATCTCTGCCTGTACAATATGAGGGCTTTGTGTCAAGAGAGAACATTTATTATCAGATATATGTGAGATTTAATGGGATGAAAGATGAATCCTTAGAAAAGCGAAAGCATCTGACAAGATAATACTTAGGAATTTAAAAGAAATTAAAAGGTGATGTTGACTAAGAGCCAGTGACAGAAAATAAATATCAGTGACTGAAAATACAGGGAGAGTAAAATGGTCATTCAAATACACAGTAATTGCTAGGAAATCATGGAAAGCTAATTTCCAGGAATCAACCAAGTAGTTTGTGCTAGAACTTACAAAATATATGGTTATATGACAGCCAATTTCAGTCCCCTGATAGCATCAGTAATTTGCATTTTTATGCCCTAGAGTTAGTTGTCTTGAGATTTATAAGTACAAATTACTTCCCTGTCTTGCTATGAGTGTTCTGAAAATAGAAAAAGAAGACTCCTGAAGTTTTATTGCTCTAGAAAGGACAAGATAGTAAAGGATTAGAGCAGGTGAAGGAACAGTAAAAAATAAAAACTACAGAGTAGGGCTTTCAGATGTGGATCTGCATTTTGAGGCCTAAAACCTATTAAAAGTCAGTGTTAGAACAGCAAGTGATCGCTGGGGAGTTTCTTAGGGTGTGATCCTATTTAAATAACAACTGTGGCAAACCAACTGTAGTGGAGATGTTTAGAAATGGAAAACTCTTCTTAAGGAACAGAAATGTGTGTTGCCTTACAATGATTTCTAGCAAATGTCATTATTTTTAGGGTTTTATGCCAAAACAGTCACTGCTGCCATCAGGATGAACCACAAGGCTTTGTGACTCCACTGCTGCTTTCAGAGCAGAGTTCCAAAGAAGCTCTCAAGATGTGTCCTGTGCTTTCAGCAAGAAACTGTCACATCCCTGGAATTTTAAAAGGTATTTCCTCATCTGGTATTTTCTTCCCCTTGTCTGTGTTCTTTGGCTACTCAAGTCTGAGTTGCTCTGGGCTTGTTTCAGGAAATCTGCTCAGTTTTATAGAGATACAGATCCTGCTCTTGATCATTCTTATTCTTAGTAAAACAAATAAATAACTGAATGTTACTGTTAGCACTGAAATAATTTACCTATTATTCTTTAAGGTTTTCGTAACTCTGACATGAACAAATTAAATGATGTCTTTAAAGGTAGCTGCACCTGTAATCTTTTCAGTATCACATCCCATTTGGCTGAAATTAAGTGCTTAAAGGGGTGTTCAAATATATACTGAAGTATTACTCTTGTTGCATGAGGAACAAGTGATTCAGGGATTTGGTCAGAGTTCTGTGGTACGTGAATATAAGAGATAGGAAACTAAATGTTACAATTTGTAATAGTCCGTTTAATTGCTGTGCTGTGCTTATCTGGAGGATCCACAGCCCCTGTGTTCTGGTCTCCTACCCTGTGCAAATGTTAAGAAAACCTCCTTTTTTCTTGGCAGATTTTTCTTTCCATGGCAATAACTGTTACAAAGTTGGAGCTGACACGGCTGTCAGGTGAAGGGGTGTTGCCTTTGAAGAGCTGATTCACTGCCTGGCAAGGCACAGCTCCTGTTGGGCTGAGCAGCAGGGAGCACTGCCAAAGTAATTACTGCTGGGAGAGCTGTGCTGGGGAATGGTGTTCGCTGCTGCTGTTTTTGAACGTTGCTCCTTGGATAGCAAACTGAAGATACGGAGAAACCTAGTGCCAAGTTTTCCTCACATCATGCCAAGATTTTTCTTCTCCAAGCGCCAGCTTCTGTGTGCAGGTTCCACCCTGATTCTCTTTTTTTCCTCGGTAGGATTTTTTCTGTCTTGCTCTGAAGCCACCAGTTCTATAACTATTATTTTGAAATTATTATTGACCATTAAAATTAGTTTTTCAAACTCCTACTTTTCAGTCTTTCCAGTCCCCCTTAAGCTGCTTCATCACTCCAGTCTGGCTGGTCATGGTCCCTGCTGTGCTTTTCTGCCTGCAGGGACAGACAGGACATAGCCTGACCTGCATTTTCCTGACCAAATACTCTGGATAATTTCTGCACACCAGGGACAGAACTGACTGGTCAGTGACATGTGGTTTCTATCTGCTCTGTGTCACCCTCCGAGCACCTACATGACTGTGCAACATGTATATCCACCAAGAGTATAATATTTCCACTAATTTGTACTAATTTGCACAGAACATGAACTCTCTGGCCATGCCTATGCTATCAGAAACCTTTCATTAGGAGACATATAATAGTACTTAATTGATGAAATTCAGAAATTAGCCATCAAAGAATTAACAAGTATACTGAGATAATAAATCTGCCATGAAGCTGTCTCTGTTGAGCAGACCTTACATAATACATTGGGTTTCCGTCTTTTGACGGTCTGTTTCTAATGGAAAAATAAGCAAACCATTTTTTTTCCCTGGAACAATTTGAAATTATACACATTTATCTAACTCTTGTTATTATGGATTTTCTAGAAATACATTCTCACTGTGGTTGTAATAGCATGACTCTCAAGTTTCATGGTATCCATGCTCATCAACAAATACTTTATTCTGAAAACTGTTTATGGTGATTCTGAATGAATGCGGAATCTGCAAACTGCTTTCACCTTGATTTCCTACAGAAATTTTACACAGCTTCATCTTTATCTTGATTTGCATAGTTTAAACAAGGGTTTTCCAGTGATTTATAGAAACACATAACATTGCTGCAATCTGTGGGACTGGAATTCTTTTGTCCCATCATAAAACACAGTGAAGATCTACCTGATTAACTGATGGAAATGTAAACACGTCCCTGTTGCAGTGGCACAGGAATTTCAGTGATGCACTTCAGAGCTGCAGTGCCAGATAGATTTTCATATGGCTCATGAATCCCAAAAAGGGTAACAAAATGCATTTGCTGCTCTCCATTATGGCCTGAATTAAATTCAGCAGCTGTAAGCCTGACATGTTTGCTGCTTTCATAATGTAGTAATGAGGCAGAGTTAATCCAGGCTTTTATTTTTCCTCAAAGAGCAGCAGAAAAAAACCCCCCCTTGTGCACATTGTTGCTGAGCAGAAATAAAATGTTTTACTGATGTCATTTTTGTTCCTTATCTGCTGTATGTTCTCTACTTCACGTGCAGGAAATGGACTGTGAAGTACTTGGAATTCTTCCTATGAATTTTAGTGGTCTTCTGATTAGTTTGTTCACCAGTCCCTGCCTGTACCTTACTCTGTCATCTCAGTGAAAACATTATTTTGTTTAAGAGAAATGCAGCATGGGTTAAAAATACCCAAAGCCTCCACCTGCTTCTGTTGCAAAGGCAAGGTGAGTGTTAGTTGGACAGAAAGGGTGCAGAGGAAAGCCTGTGGCATGCGGGAGGTGCTGCAGTGTCTTCGCTCCCCTTACTCAAAGGGAAGTCAAGTCCAAGGAGGTGAAGAGATGTGGAATAGTCAAACCCTTGAAACTGGATGATCTTTAAGGTCCCTTCCAACCCAAACCATTCTGTGATTGTATGAAAGATCCTTTTTGGGAAGGTAAAATCTGCTCAAGTGAGGACAGTTTCCATCTCTGAGAGCTCTTTTTGCCTCCTCTGCAATACTGTCCTGCAGTGCCTAACGCAGAGCTGGTATAACATCTATTTGACCTTATCACTGGCAGTAAAACCCTCAGGGCTCCCTTTTAACTGGATACCAGTGGTATTTGCTGCTGGGCAGCAGGGACATTGTGCTGTGACTTCAGGGGCAGTGCCTGTTTCTGCTGGGTGCTGTGCTCCCTTAGTCACTGGAGATCAGTGTGCCATTGAGTGTCTGTGGCTGGTGAGGTCTGTCTCAGCACAGAAGGAGAAAACTTGGGCTTTCACAGGCTGGGCTCATTGACCCAAAGCTGTTGGTGGGATGAAGGACCCAAATCCCACCCCTGGAAGTGCTCAAGACCATGTTCGATGGGGCTCTGAGCAATGTGGTCCAGTGGGAAGTGTCCCTGGAACTGGATGATCTTCCAGCCCAAACCAGTCTGGGTTTTATGTGCTTGAAAGCCTGACGTGTGTTTTGAGTTCTGTAAGTTGGTTTAACACAATAACTGACTCCCCTTACAGATTCCTTCCTTCACTCTTGCTGTTCCTTTCAGGTTTACAGTCATTTGGGGGCGATTCGGTACAGAATCAACTTGAGTGCCAGCAGAAACATTGTGAATTAGAAGGAAAGCCACTGTGTGATCTGTGCCAGGGTAAGGGAAGAGCTGTGCTAGACCTCTAAAGCTTTGCCTCAAATCTTTAATTGTGTGGGGCCTAGGATGGGAAGGAGACCAGGAAATGGTGCAGACTTCTCCTGTCCTCTTAGAGGACCCCTGCAGAGTCTGTGGGATTTTTCCTTTGTTCAAACAGTTTGTCTAACATTCCTCACACAGTTTCAGTAATTCCTGAAACTATTCAGTGCTTGACCTCCCATTTTTGAACTAGTTAGCAAAAACCTTTTCTATTTAATGCCCATCCAAGGGAAGCTGATGCATTCACCACATGGCTTTTTGATTTATACACATTAGCACGATGGTTTTCTTCAGCTGCATTATCCAAAATACAGACAAAACTCAGAATTCCTACATCTGAAAAATTCTTAAATGCCTCTAGCATTCATTCTCTCTGAATGCCTCCTCCATCGTGCCTTTAAATCCCAAAATGCTGAATGCTTTTCCTTGTGTAATTTTACTAATTTGTTCTACAGTTTGAGAACAACTTTCTTCATATCCATTCAAAAAACTTGTATGTTTTAGTATCTTTTTTTTTTTTTTAATGTAAAATGCATTTTAAATTTGAGTGGAAGCCAGCTGTATTCCATAAGCATTTTCCATGCAGGTTTCCTGATTCAACACAGGAAGTGACACTCACAAAGACAAAATACTTTGATTCTCATCAGTCTTTGCTCAGACTGGCAATGTTTTTTTTATGTCTTTTAGGCATATTTCTGCTAAACAGGCAGACAAGGGAAAGGCGGAATAAATTCTTCTTAAAAATTCCACTTAGAATCTATTGAAACATCCAGCAGGAGGAATTAAACTCTTCATTACTGATTAATTACAGTGCACGACACATAGAAGACAAGTGATGGCTTCAATTTTGTGTATGTGCATGAGGAAAGGCAGGATAATACAAGAATTCTTCTTACTTTCACTGGGAAAGTATCCCGAATGGAGCCATTATCATCCCCCAAACCAAGGAAATCAGTGCTATTTCCCTCTCTTTAATGGTTTTCAGATCAACAGGAAATTTGCAGTGATCCTTGGGGTTTATGATAGGCCAGAATGGAGGAAAATATCCTGCTGTAGAAAAAGCTCTAAATTATGGAGTCAGGAAAAAAAAAAGGCAACTTTCTTCACACTCCTACCTCAAAACTCAGTGTATTCCCTGTCTAGCATTGAAAGTTTATTTGGGTGTATTTTATATTGCCCTTAAGTAACACCTGATTGTAAATTTGAGGTGGGAGATACTGGCAGATAAGAAGGGCTCTCATTTCCTCCACATGTATCCCCCAGGTAACAGCAGTGCTTCATTTGGGCTCTAAACTTCTCATTAAAGGAATATATTTTGCTGGATATCTGTACAGTGCCTTGTACAATGGGACACACACTTTCTTTGTGTTTTCCAGGAAAATAATATGAAACCTAGATGAGAAGATATTTGGAATATTGAATTTATTTTTTTTTCATTCCAATTCCATTCACATACTTTATGGTCTTTTTTTTTTTTTTAAGTGCAGCTATTGAATTGGGAACTGTTGTCGCAGGTAAGCAGTAAAAGCAGGTTGATATTATTACNATTCCAATTCCATTCACATTCTTTATGGTCTTTTTTTTTTTTTTAAGTGCAGCTATTGAATTGGGAACTGTTGTCGCAGGTAAGCAGTAAAAGCAGGTTGATATTATTACAAGAACTTAAATAAAAAAACACAGGGCAAAATTAATGTTTAAATACCTTCAAAAATAGTAATAAAAAAGATGAAAAATTAGAGCATCCCCCTTACCTGGGCTGCTTATGAAGTCACAGTGTGCAAAGCCAGCAATGTCCATCCTCTTCAGGAAGAGAACCAGGCTGGTCAGTTTGGACTCCTGCACTTTGGCTGGGACATGTGGTTTCATTTCTCTGTCTGCAAACTCCTCCGGATACAAACAGAAGAGTTTTCCTGGAAGAGAATTCAGGAAAAATTACCTTTTTTTAATTTTTTGTTTTCTCGCATTGCCCGTTGATTCTATTAATAATTTGAGCTAATGCATTGAAATGTTGAGCTGATAGTTCTACCTGATGGAGACATGCCCAGAATTTGTTTATGCATCTCTGCTTGACTTTTGCTGATAGGCTGCGTTAGAACAGAGTCTGCTCTGATTCTAGGATTGTACACCTTTAAATGAAAGAGATATTAAGCATCAGATAAGTACAAGAAGGCCACAAGAATATTAATGGTCTGCATTGAATTCTTCTCTAGGTCATTTTACAGAAAGTGTTGTACTGGTTTTATTTCTATGTCAGTCAGCAGGGACAAAATGGAATGTTTTGCAGTAACTCGAAGGGTGCTCTAAGACAAATGTCTTCTTTTTTTTTTTTCTGTAGGAATGTACTTTAGTAAAGCAGAAAATGGTGCCATCAAGAAAACCTTCCACACAGTTCTTTATTTCTTCCAATGACAGAACCCCAGTGTTGTCTGATATATTTTGTTCCATAACTCCAGATTTTTGTCTTAATACTGAAATCTGACAGCTCAGTACAGAAGACAAGGGCTGTATTAAAGATGTCTGATGCCCTCTTTTATTTTTTTCTTAATTATACTTATTTTGATTAAACTGAGGAGCTGATTCACTCACTGTTCTGGCCACCAGATGATGTCCATAATCCCCACAGTGTACAGCAAGAAATATAAAACTGCCTGCATAAGGTAGCATTTTAGTCATGTCATCTGAATTAACTTTCTCTACATTAAGCAGAGTTTTAATAATAAAATAAAATAAAAAAAATAAAATGCCCTTCAGTGCAGGGGACAAATTTCTTTACCTCTAGGTAAACTGGTGATACATCCCAGTTTCAAAACTGAGGTGGGATTTTGCTCTGCACAAAACTTTGCCTGTTCCCTCAATGTTCAGCTGACTTCCAGCCACACAGGTTGGATGTGAGTTTGAACTGCTGAGGGACTTAATTGAATTAATGGTAAAAATTACATAACAACAGAGGTGTTTTGATGGCCACCAGGACTGTTGGAACTGATTTATTCCCATTGTTTTTTATTTTAATTCGAAGAAGTCTGGAAGCACTGAATTTTACTTTGAGCTCCGGGTTACCACGGAAGTGAGATTCATTTTTCCACCCAAGAAAATCACAGTTTTAGAAATAAGTTGACTTATCGTGGTCTCATTGAAAAAAACTGCTTTTAGGCTCTGCTTCCAAAGTATGATTTTTTTTTTTAGCTTGACTTGAGGCTTAGTTAGTTTATAACCCCCGTATGAGAACCTTTAAAAATGAGAGGTTTTTGCAATGAAAATGAAAGGTACTGGTAGTTCACAAGCTTTTCCGTGAACTAATCAGGACTAATCAGGATTAATGATACCTGCTCCAAAATTTTAGGAGCACTTGACTTCCATTTTGCTAATTCAACCTTGTATTATAGAATGAAACTGTATTATATTGGGTTTTTTGCCTGTTACTGGAATATTTATTTTGACTAGTAGGACATGTAGGACAGTTGCGAAGCCTGTAGTGGTGCAACTTCCAAATTCATGTGTAGTGACACAGTTACTCATTCTTTAGTTCATCAGTTTTTTATGGATGAAAGAAATGAGATTTTTTTTTTTCCCCAGGGTGGGAAACGAGAAACAAGGACATATTTAGAATGAACTGTACAAATTCAAAGGTTAATTAGATAAATTTCAGCATCTTGAGGTATTTGGATGGTAATACATATCCAGAAGGAGCACAAGCAGGTTTAAAAGGGAGAGTTTCCCTGTATGAGCATCCCTTGGTGTTACATGGTCCATGGCACTACGTGGATTATTAAATCATTAAACAAGGAATGAAGTTAATCTACCAAATCAGGAAATCTACCAGTAGGTACCCAAGATCTGATGTATTTTGCTTTATCTGTAAGATCCTGAAGAGATAGTTATGACCAAAACTAAGGCGAGATACCGGACCTGTCATTGGTTTGGGGCCCAAATGAGTGGCAGCTTCAGCTGGGAGTGTCAATCTGGCTTTAGAAACTTGAAATTTTTGGTTTCTGACTGAATTTAGGCAGTAATCATGACTTCTTGCTTGGTTTTCACATGAGATGTCCATGAAATTTGTTTACATTTTATTAACTTGTATATTTAAAATGTCATAGAACCTGATTTATGACAGAGAAGAAAAATATGTGACTCTTTAGAGACCATTTGCATTAATCTGAGCTCTGCATTTCCCTCCCCACCCCCCCCAAGAAAGCCCCTGCCCGATTCATTTGGGACAGACTCTGATGAACTTCACTGACCTTCCTTCTCTCCACACCAACATCGATGACAAAGGTGACGTTTTTAATCCAAATCAGGGACTCTCCAAAGCTTGTGGTGAGCAGCACTTTTCTCCTGTATTTTTTGCAGCATTTCGGTTTGTCTGGAGTTGGTTTGGGAATCGGGTCTTGTTTTGTGGGGTATAAAGGGATGGGGATGAGTTCACCGAGGTCAGGGTTCAAATTAGGCTGTTCCTGTCTGATGATTTGATAGGCTTTTTCAATCTCCTGCAATCAAGAGAAATATATTTTTCCTCATGGCACTGTTATGTTCTTACTTCCATTAAATACATAAAAATATCAAAGTGTGCAGGAACCTCCCTACTTTACCTTAATTATTATATTTAAGAAGAAACAAGTATTGCAAAGGTTTTAGTTTTTCCCCCTTATGTTCAGTAAACTCTATGAAGACTTAATAAAGTTAATAAATATCCCTAAGCTATGTTAATGAACATCACCTTTGATGAGGTTCACAAATAGATTGAATATGAATGGTAAAAGCTTTTTGTTGTTGTTTTAGTCAGTTTTAAAATATAAAATCATTTGTACTGTGAACAACTCTTTGAAAGGCACACAAAAATAATTCATAGGCTTGTTCAGTTTGAAAGGGTTTGGTTTTTTTAAAAGCATTTTAGTAGCATTTGCAAAATTGAAAATCCAAATTGATTCTACCTGAGAGCAAAACCACATTTACAGTAGTTATAGGTTGAAAGTAGTCTATAAATATTGTTATAAAAATCTGAGAGTGGCATCTAATAGCAAGGCTGGCAGCAAGACAACACATAAATCTCAATGTCCTTAGTTAATTCCTATTTTTGTTGAGTTTAAAAGACAGTTGAGTGCTCGGGAACGGGGAGCGATGAGCAATATGAATTTACCTGTCAAAAATCCCCTTTTAAGGAGAAATAAAACCTTCTTCCCAGTTCTTTGAAATGGGAAGAGTGTGTGTTTTCTGACATTGCCTATTGTAAATATGGGAAGTGATACAGAGAATTCATGACTTCATCATTTGTAAAATGTGTGTCTGTAAAGTTTATAACTGATTATTAACATTATTAAAAGTCTTTCATATCCACCTCCCTTTTTACAGTGAAAAGGGTGGATTATGGTGAATTGTCTTTGCTTGTGAGAAGTCATTGTTTCCTGGAGCTACTGAGTGAGTTTGTTGCTCTAAAACAGATTTAACGATTCAAAGTTGAAGATGATAATAATACTATTTATGTGGTTTCATCTTGCGCTGACATCTGGAAAGGAATTTAGGGAATCGCTGCTGCCTCCAGGAGCTTTTCCTCCTTTTTGCATCACTCAGAGGGATGGTGGCCTTTCTTAGGCCTATAAAAAATGTATACATGTTTCTTTTTAAATATATTTTTAATATATGTATTTTAATATATATTTATAGAATATATTTAATGTATTATATAAATATT
>VWZG01007037.1:598871-774789 GCA_013396735.1 Grallaria varia
GACAGGCTGGAGAGATGCTGGAAGGATCTGTAGAGGCACCTGGACAGGCTGGAGAGATGGGCTGATTTCAACAGGATGAAGTTCAACAAGGCCAAGTGCCAGGTCCTGCCCATTGGCCACAACCACCCCATGCAGTGCAACATTTCTTACCAAGTAATTTATTATTATAGAATTTTTTGTGTGTATAAATTGCAGTCAATAACAAGGGACAGAGTGGCTGGAGAGCAACCAGGCAGAAAGAGACATGGGGGTTTGGATTGACAGCAGCTGAATATGAGCCAGGTATGCCCAGGTGGCCAAAAAGGCCAATGACATCCTGGCCTGGATCAAGAATAGTGTAGCCAGCAGGATGAGGGAAGTGATCCTTCCCCTATACTGGTGAGGCCATACCTTGAGTATTGTGTTCAGTTCTGGGCCATCAGTTCAGGAAAGATACTGAGGTGCTGGAGCAGGTCCAGAGAAGAGCAACGAGGCTGCTGAAGGGACTGGAGCACAAGTGCTGTGAGGAGAGGCTGAGGAAGCTGGGGGTGTTCAGTCTGGAGCAGAGGAGGCTCGAGGGTGACCTGATCACTCTCTACAACTACCTGACAGGAAGGTGTAGCCAGGTGGGGGTCAGGCTCTTCTCCCACCAACCAGCAGTAGGACAAGAGGGCACAGGCTTAAGCTCTGCCAGGGAAGGTTTAGGTTGGATATCAGGACGAAATTTTTTACAGAGAGAGTGATCAGGTACTGGAATGGCCTGCCCAGAGAGGAGATGGATTCACCATCCCTGGAGGGTTTTAAGGTGAGACTGGACGTGGCACTGAGTGCCGTGATCTGGGAATCACAGTGGGGTTGGATCAAGGGTTGGACTTGATGATCTCGGAGGTCTTTTCCAACCCAGCTGACTCTATGATTCTATGATAACTCCACAAACTTGCTTACATTTTATTGTAAGAAATCAGTTCAGGGCCTTGTGGACAGCTTGGTTCATTCTGTTCTAGCACGAAAGCTTTGATAAGACAGTATCACAGTCTCAGCTCAAATCCTTCTTTGAGTAGCTACAAACCCGGTGTGATTCAATGACACTCAGCAGCACTGTGGTTGAAAGGGTGCTCTAGGCAAAACAAGAAATACTCCTGCCCTAAAATGATAACTTATATTGCCTTTTATCTTCCAAACTATCTAAGCATATTACACACCACAAACAATTGCTGAGCTTGGAACTAACACTTTTAGATGAGGAAAAGGAGCACTTGAGGCAGTGCCAGAACCAAGATAAGACATTAACTCCTACCCTCGCTTTTATCCCTATTGCTCCTGCTCCTGAATGTCTTTTTAAAGGATGTTATTTTTGTTCTGTTACTCAGCAGGACCTTGAATTTTTGAAGCAGGTTTCGATGTGTGAGGGGACAGGACTCATCTCCCTTTCACAGCAGGAGCAGCTGCAGGAAGTCGTGCTGCAGGATGAGGTTTACAGGGTTCTCCATGAAAGGAGCAGGGACACGCCAAAGGAAGAGTGGCTGCAATTGATTTTCAGAAGGGGTGAGTATCCTCCACTGGAAATCAGTGCTTGGGGAAAAGGTTTGTGATGTTCTTTTGTGCCTGACACATTAAGGAACCAGAGAAAATAACTCTCCTAACTTCCTGGGAGGCTCAAAACTCAGTCCCTCTGTTGCTGCTGTCACCTGCCTATAATTAATACATCAAGTACATTTCTTATCTCTTAAAAATCCTCCTAAATACTATTTTTCTCTTGTTACTCAATGCACCCTCCTCTAGCCATGATTTTGGATGGCTTTTGAGTTCCAGCTTTACTTTGGGGCAGATGTTCTCCTATGCTGATGAACACTCCTGTACTGGAAAATAGAGGGGAAAAAAGGAGAGGGAAAAAACTGGAGGTCACTGAGGTGCTTAATAAGTTTTGCATGGATGGTAACCTTGCCCACTTAAACCTCTGTGATGGCTTCTAGCACAGAACACCTCCTTTGAGCCTTTTACTGCTCATTGATTAGTCATAAAATCTCTAGTGTCTGCATTTTAGAATATTATACACAAGTTTATAAAGCAGTGTTGGAGTTTGTTGTTTTCCAGCTCTGCAGTGCTTCGGCTGCGAACGTTTGCACTTGCAAAGAGCTGTGAGCTACCCGTTGATCACAGAATATCCCGAGTTGGGAGGAACCCACAAGGACCATTGAGTCCAACCCTCAGCCCTGTCCAGGACTATCCCCAGGAGTCCCACCCTGTGCCCCAGAGGATCATCCAAATGCTCCTGGAGCTCTGGCAGCCCTGGGGCTGTGCCCACTGCCCTGGGGAGCCTGGGCAGTGCCCGACCGCCCTCTGGAAGCAGAGCCTTTTCCTGAGATCCCACCTGACCCTGCCCTGACACAACTCCAGCCATTCTCTGGGTGCTGTCCCTGGTCCCCCCAGAGCAGAGATCAGTGCCTGCCCCTCCTCTGCCCCTCCCGAGGGAGCTGGAGCTGCACTGAGGTGTCCCCTCAGTCTCCTCTTCTCCAGCTGGACACCCCAAGTGCCCTCAGTGTCCTCACACGCTGCCCCTCCTGGCCCTTCCCCATCCCTGTGTCCCTCTTTTGGACACTCTCCAATGGCTTAATATCTTTATATCATGTCACCCCAAACCACCCCAATATTCCACGTGAGTCTGAAGGCCCTCAACCTCAAATGTGCCAACCTGAGAATAGTCTCTGGCGTGCAGCAGCTTTCGAAGGGGATGGAGTACCCCACTTCATGGCCAAGGTTGACATCCATCTCGTCGGCCACCCGCAGGGCCAGCCTCACCGCCGCGCGCCCGTGTGCCTGCGTGCACACCACCACGCCGTGCTGGTAGTGGGAGGACAGGCAGTGCTCGGCACACCATTGGGGCACCTGCAGGGAAAGAAGGAGGGAAAATGGGGTTTAGCATTCAACATGCCTGGCAGGGGCTGTAAGGCAAAAGGTGACGGGGTAGAACAGCTAAAGGAAGGTGAGCACCCCCCGCTTGCTGGCACAGAAATCATCTGACAAATGTCAGCGCTCGGAATCTCTTAAGTCCTCAACAAGAACAATCAGGTTGACCTGGGAATTTCTCAGCTGGGCTCAGATTAGTTTGGGTTTACTGCAGAAGGGACAGTTTTTTGCTCTGGGGAGGAGGTCACACCAGCAGTGCCATAATAAGCACCTGCTGGTGGATCCAGCAAGGTTAGAGTTATTGTTATCAGGGGCGGCTGACAGCAATAAACCTGCTTGTGTTCTGTCATACTCATGAGAAACATGTCCCAGGGAGAAGAGCATTTCAGACTGACCAATGCCATAGTAAAGACATATAGTTTCAGGTGAATTACTCTGCAAACAGAGGTCTCTGAAACTTGAACTGCTCCAGAAACTGATACTCTCTAATTTATAGATTTACATAAAATCTATGCTGGAAAATGGTCATGTGTTATTGTCATAAGAAAGTACGATTGCATTATAAATACTCTTTAAGTATTATGTTTCAAATCCTTTACTTAATCAATGTATAAAACTAGATGCAACAGCCACATATAATTTTTTTCTGTACAGTTGTAAATGTTTCTAAAAATGTTTAAAACCCAGCCAGCAATGTGTTGCATCTTACTAAACTTGTTTAAGGACAATTTAAAAGCTAACATTTCTTAGCAAGTGATTTGTTATTATACAAAGTGTATAAATTGCAATCAATAACAAGGGGTAAAAACTGCTGTCCTAAAGTCATTCCAGGCACCAGGTGGGTGTGTGTCCCTCGTACAGGAACACAGGAATTTTCGGTGGGAAGTGGGATGTCTCTAGTTCCAGATATGATCCCTAGCAGTGTCCAGCATCAATGTCCCTGGCAGGTATGAGATGCCCTGCAGCAGTAATTATCCCACAGCTTTACCTGTAGGAAAGTTCTCTCCTGGTCCCAGTCATAAACAACAGTATTTTGGTTTATAACACTGGACAATTCCTCTCTGCTTACTGTGGCAGCAGACTAAGGCTGTTATATACTGTTACAGTATAATTTGATAGTCCTGGTTGATATTTGTGTGCTCAGAGTCGACTGAGATCTTGGCTCCAGTAATGTCTTTTCACAGGAGTTCTGTACAGTAATTTTGTATTCTTGGAAAAAGCATTTGCTCTTGGCTGAAGTGAGGGAAAGACCATTAATTCCCCCTGAGAAACAGCCCTACTGATTTCAATCCTTCATTCCCGGAGTGCTTTTATCCCCTTCACTTATGATCTGACAGCAAATCCACTGCATTTCTGTCCTGATACAGCACTAATCAGAACCAAAACACACTTTCCAAGTAAGATTATGCATTGAATCCAAAACAGGCATTGCAGAGTTTACCATTTCCACTGGGGTTCAATGTGGGGAGGGACAAAAAGAGAGTAGAATGACGAGTTTAGTCCTGATTAAAGGGAGGGCAATAAAATCCTCCACATGAAAGAACAAATGGCCTGGCAAATGTAGAAGGAATAATTTACTGCTAAAATACTAAACCTGAGGTAAGTCCTAAAGTATTTTACACTGGACCTTGACCTGTGGCAGACAGTGGAAACACACCTGTAATTTCAGCTGATACATCGTGCAGTGCATTTGAAAGTGTGTGTTTGGGAGGTTTTCATGTTGAGGTGTTTCCTTGGGATATGAGAGCAAAGCAAAAATTAACAGTGCACATAGATAGATACAATAGTAATGGATACACAATTTTTCTAAGACTGTGTGTATGTTTGGTTCTGAATTTTATACTGCAGTAGTTCAGGCACATGGTTTGCAGTGTTCAGAACAGGCTTGACAGTTTTAAATTTAGTATTTAGCACCCAAAAAGTTGTAGTTTGAGATTTTTGTTAGTTATGATAGTGTCAGACAGTTACAGGCTGAGAAGTGTTACTCTTGGGCTTGAATTACCCTGAACCCCAAAAACATCATCAGCCAAATAAAACTGGCTTGTAACAGGTAAACACAAAGTGCCAATTTTCTGTGAACATTTAAGGAAACTTATTTAAATGTTGACTATATTTTAAATATGTATTTGACTGCATTAGTCTTTATTCATCTCCTGTATTTTGCTTTCCCTCTCTGGCCTTAATACCTCAGATTACAATGGTTGGCTGCACATCTGTTTCCACACTGAGAACTGCTAAACTCAACACAACTGTCTGTGTTGCATCCCTTCACAACTGGGTGTTTTTATTTTGCAATACCAGGCAGTTCTCAGCATAACAGATACAAGGAAAATTTAAATTCTAGTACTTATGTGCCTGATACAGGACAACAGTTTTGTATACTAAATTAATTGCAAAATTATTATATAATATTAGTGAAGTAGTTATAGGAACTCTGAAAAGCGTACAACATTAAGCTTTCTAAAAATAATTAATAAGAAATTCCAACCAAGTGTGTTGTACTGACCTGAGAGCTCTTGCCAGTCTTAGCATCTCCTGACACCATCACAATTTGATTATGAAGCAAACTTTCCATGAAAGTGCATTTCTCTTTCCATATTGGCAGCTCCTCTCTCTCTTTCAGGAGTTTATAATAGCGGGAGGAGTAAGGCAAGCCATCAAAAGGATTAAGCTCTAAATCTTCTCCACATACAAGTATTTCCTCTTCATCCCCATCGCTGCTGTTGAGTAATTCTGAGAAGCAGTGATTTTCTGGGGAAAAGGCTAAAAGCTCCATTTTTCTTGCATAAATTATTCCCAGTGAAAACACACCGGCAGTGGAAGGAGCCCTTTGTGTTCTGGCTGATCATTCTGGCTCCCTAAACCGGAGGAAATCCATTTTTCCCTCGCTTCAGGATTAGTATTTCGCAGCTCTTTGGTTTAAAAGTTCATCCTTGGGCTCCAGCTGCCTCCATGATCTGCTTGTCCCACTCCAGGTGGTTTAATAACCTCGAGAAAACATTTAAGAAATCATCCAAACTCTTCAAACCCACGGTGATGTTAAAGAGGAGCTGAGTAGCTTTTGCAGTGTTCAGTCCATGAGTCCCACCGTGTTTGCTCTTGTCTCTGGCTCGGCCAGGCTGGAGAATAACTTGGGAAAGAGCACGCTGAGCCTGACCTTTATCGCTCCTGCTGCCGTGAATAGGAGGCTCTGGAGCCCTTATTGTGATTGCAGGGATGTCATGTGGGAGCCTAATCCCAGCACAATGGGCTTCACCCCTGGGTGCTGCAACAACAGCCCACCGAACGAGTCCAGGGCTCTGGCTTTGTGGTGTTGCAGTGTTCTGACAAGTCAGAGTAGAAAAGAGTCTTTTGATATACTCTGTGTATTAACTCCGAGGTCTCACAAGGCTTTGGCAGCTTTTGCCACAGTTAAAATATGCTTAATGTGTTAAAACAAAGCACAGGGCCGTGCCATTTTTAACCCTTCAAGGGCACCAGGAGAGGCCTTGAGAGAGAGTGGGAGAAAAAACTTACTGACGTCAAGTAACTCCAACTCTTGGGGCTCAGAAGTAACAAACTAGAGTTTCCTAATCTTGACTGATCTGCACTGCAAGACAAATATTAAATAACATTTTTTATTTTAGCTCCACAGGCAAGTGTCCTGTTGAACAATGATGCTGATAATGTCTTGATGAACAGACCAGGAGCACAATGCTTGAATGCTTTTTCTACATCAAGCTTCTTGTGCACTAAGTAATAAAATAAAAGTTATTGCCTCTGCTTACAATTTTTTCTTGTTTCATAGCTTTGGACCTTCTTGGCTACAATGCCCTTAATGCAGACTCTGATGGCAGCAGCACAGAAAACCAGCAAAGAGGAGGAGGAGAAGCTTTTGTTCAGCAGCCCAGATATCTCAGTCCAAAGGAGATAAGTGTAATTATGTGCTGCTCACAGAATTGTTGGCGCTGCAATGCCTGGCACCAGGGACAGACACACCACCCACTTTGGGGCCAAAACCGAGTGTGAGCTCCTGGGGGACATCCCTGCGGGGCAGAAGGACCAGGTGACTGACCTGCCCCCACTCTGGGGTGACAGCAAATGACACCAATTAAGTCATTCAGCTGAACTTGGGAACCGCTTTTCCTGTGACCTTCGTGGACCCCTCTGATCCGCCCTGTGCTTTGTCAGGTTTTGGGTTACATCCTTTCCTGTTTGTTGTTGGAACTCCCTGCCATTGAGATCTCTGCCTCCCACATGTGCCAAAAATTACTCAATCAGGCATAAATGTCATGAGAGGATTGAAAGTGCAAGCCTATGGAGGAGTTTTTGGGTAAAATTCCACTTTAAATGACAGGAAGCCCACATGAATTGCTATTATTATACTTATTTTTCACATGCCTAGCAGCAGTAGCATTGTGTGCTCTCTGATTCCCTCAACTGCAGTACAGTACAGGTTTACCTTCAAAACACTAAGAATTGGACAGCAGTATTGTCTGGGTCACTGAACAAATTTGGATAGTCATGTCACAGCAATTTTTTTCTTTTCCTTTTCTTTTTTTTTTTTTTAACCTGTAATACAAGAAAGCAAATGTAAATGTTCCCAAATCAAGAAAAATGTTGATTATTTGAAAATGAAACCTTATTAAACTGATATTCCTTTTATAATACTGAATGTTTCAACAGACCAGGTTGTTACCTGACTGACAACCTCACTGCTAGAGCGCTGGAATTCTCTTCCAGAGCACTGGTTCCTGCTCTTGCCTCTGTTAGTCCTTGACTTTGGTGCTTGTCCCTTCTGTCCTGTCCCTGTCACTCCACCTGTTGAATGTCTCCTTGTTCCTGGCTTTGCCTTTGCTCTTTAGCCAGATCTCTTCCTCCTCTCAGAGTGTTTCATTCTTTTCTGATAAAGCTTCATGATCATCTCTTCTGATTGCTGTTATTACAGCAGTCCCCTAAGGACTTGCAAGATGTACATATTAACATAATACAGAGGGATTTTATTAATTCTAATAAATAACAGAAACACTTGCTGCAGATGAGTGCTTTTAGAAAATAAGGGTATAAGCTGCTTCTAAAGGTATCAGTAAGAACTTTGCTCTTGGTTTAAATTATATGTTGTTGTGCATGTGCTTATGATAATGTGCTCTAGGAAAGCAATAAATACCACATAACATATTCTGGATCTTTAATAAAGACTTCTTAATATATAGGTACTCTTTGCAGCTTTGCTAGTAAATCTTTCTGAGGGGGGAGGATGTTCTGTGTGTAATTTAAAAGAATTTGGATTTGTGATGCCAATGGCATTACAGAGTTCTTTCTCCTCTACTCCATTTTTCTTCCCCTGTTTTGGCAGCAATAGTTTGCAACAGCAATGGGAATTTAAGGTTGTCACTTCTTTTTCCCCCTGGAATGTTTTTTAAATGGAGAGTTTCAGATTAATTTACTTTCTAATGAAGCAAATTAAGCCTGAGAAATATGAAGGTGAAATATATTGTGTTCTAAAAAGCAGAATTATTATTTATTGCTGTTAGATAAGAACCAGCAGAAGCTATCAAGAGCAGTTCCTCTTTCCATCCTCTTTTCCAGCACAAACTCTTTTGATGCCAAATCCCTCCAGCACTCGTGTGTGTCCACTGGGATGTGGAACAGCATCTTTGCAGCTGGAAGTGGAGGGGCTCTTCCTAACCTTGAATTATATTAGTCCCAAAGGCTTTGGTGATTTTCCTTTTAGCATTAAAACAAGATGTGTGCTGGTGTATTTCTGTACTGCCCATATCTGTTCATGTGCCTGGCACAGCACCTGGTGGCTCCCCTGCACTTGGTCCAGGCACTGCCATCAGTTTGGGCTCTGTTTGTCCTAACGAGGCCAAACAAGGGCCGTGTTTTACCTGCCACGTAACTTAGTTTAGACCCTGGGACTGGGTTATCTTCCTGAGCCATCTCTGTTTTCCCATGGCCTGAGCCTGGTGGGCTCAGGGCCATGAAGGTGTCCCTGGACATCATCACCAATCCATCCACTGTGGTGTCACCGGTCCCCAGGGGCAGCCAAGGAGGGGTCTGAGGGTAGGTGGGGTTGGAGATGGCTGGATTTGGGCAAGTTAAATCCTCAATGGAGATGTTTTCTGTGATAAAAGCAGGGCAGGGAACAGGGACAGGGTCTCCTTGTGTGCAGTAAAGCTGACCCAGTGACCTGCATGCACAAACCAGCTGGAGCCCATTGCAGGGGCACCGATAGAGCCTGGAGGTGAGAACATCACCACGATTTATGGAGTCCTACTGCTAAAAGTGACACTTTAATAGTCTCAGCAGGGATTCTTTGTTGTTGTTTTGGTTGCTTTTTATGCTGCTATGAATATGAAAGCTTGGTGCCTGGCCAAGAAACAGCAAATAAATGTGGAAAAATACCCATCTCATTTGAAGGCTCCCTTAACTTCTCCCTCGGCTTCCAGACAGCAACATTTAACCTTGCTTAGACTGTAACTAAATTATAGTTTATTGAGCAAACTGTAAAGCTAAAATGGAGAATTTCCATCTCGGGAGAGAGGCTGCAGCAGCACACACCAGTTACACTTCTATTGGGTTTTAATTTCCACTTAAGGTTCTGTTGGCTGGTGAAATACTAGTTTTGCATTACTGCTCTTAAAAATACTGACAGCCAGTGATACATTGGTTTGGAACAAAGTGGTTCAAATGAGGACATTAAAAAATGTCTAATTTTCTCTCACTGCTTGCCCACTATTGGATGAGAATGTAATGGGAATGGAGCTGAAATTGTGCATGTGTATGAAATACACTTGCTTGTGTTTGAGATTCTTCACATTTCTGTTCAAGTGGGGGAAAAGTATGTACAATACTCCCTGGTTCTTTTTCTTGTTTGCTAATTGTGAATTAGCAATTAGAATTGGCTTAAAATCACAATGGAGTTTTTTTACATATTCAATACTATTGAAATTGAAAATATAATATTTAAAAATCCTGATCAGATTAATCAAAGAAAAGGAATCATGGCCTCATAGCTAGTGACTGGATTTTTCAGATTAGGATAATCCTGCAAGATTAAAATCAAGTAAATATTCTCTGTTCCCATGGAGTCTTTAATGGTCAGAAAGTGTTATTTCATCCCAGCAGGTTCTGGGCACTTTGCTCAGCTCAGTAAATGTGAACTGCTCAGTTTCATTTCTACCAGTGGTTACAGTGAGGTCAGGACTTCACATAGTTTGTCACAAACTGGCATGAACTTTATGTAAGTTTTTTTTTTAAATGGATAGAAAGTCAATTCGATACACAATTCAGTGTTTTGTCAGTTGTTCAATATCCCAAATCAGTAGCTTGAGCAATTTTAATGATTTTATTGTTACTGTCTGGTATCCCTTTGTAGATAATGATAGATAAGATTAATTTGGCTGCCATTTGAACCCAACCAGTACTTCTGGAAACAGCTGGTGCTTTGTCCGTGAGGAGCAGGAGGTGTTGGGTCCCCATTAGCACTGGGTCATCTCCCCTTGTGAGCCACCCTGGAGCTGCTGGGGCTTGGCTGGGTCTGCTGAACACACTGATTTCCAGGCTGGGAGGTTGGAAGAGGAGATGCGGGGGAAGGAATAGGTTGGGATGTCACTGCCACAACCCTCCCTGCCAGGTCACCTCCAGGAAAGGACTGGCTTGGCGCAGAGCATAGTCTGAATGGCCTTTATTTTCATAATTAGAAATAAAAGGCAGCTCCAACCAAGCTTTTGTTGTGTATTACTGTATCCCTCACCACCCTTTGCTCAATCAAACCCCTGGCTATCTCGCTGTCTGCAGCATGGCTGTGCTGGGACATTTTCCACAGCACTGTGAGCCTGGCACCAGGGCTGGGTTTGCTCTGCAGTTCAGTGGTGGGTGACATGAAAAGCAAACCAGTAGCTCTGTGTGTCTTTTGCAAGTGCATTTTTTTCCCGAGCTGTTTTAGAGAATGGCTTTAAGCATAATTTAAACACTAGGGCATCCTAAGAAGACAGATGATAGGAGGCCTAAATGGAATTTTATTCTAATTTAGTAGTGGTTTGGTTGTTTTTTAATGTAATGGGATGCCTTAATCTGTTTTCTCTTTCTGTTGTTTAGAAAAGGCAAGACCAGCACTGTGTTTTCACTTCATTGGTAAAATATGTGTGTAAAAAATGTGTGCCGTAGAGTTAATGCTCTGCAGAGCCAGAGGAGAAGGGAGAAATAGAGATAATTCACAGGTAAGACAATAAAGGATATTTTGGACTTGGATTTGCAATGAGATGAAGAGTCAGCTAGACAGTGTTAGTACAGTTTGTTCCAGATGACGGGAAGTTTGGGTGGGGGCCAAAACGTCTGATGGGGCAGTGACAAAACCTGGTGCTGTGGCAGTGCAGAGAAAAGAGACACATCAGGCTGTGTCAGAGAAATGCTGCTTCAGAAACGGATGAAAAATATTCCCAGGAAGTTTCTGGGAACTGTGTGAAAATCCCAACGATGTTGGTTTTGTTTGAAAGAGAAGGCAGAAATATTTTCATGGCCTGGAATGTGAATTTGTGGATTTGGGGGATATAAAGGGATACTGAGCAGTGGAAAAGGAAGGTGTCAATGCAGTGGAAAATGGGCAAGGTGGAGCTATCACAGTCAGTGGGAAATAGGGGTGGTGATGGATTTGTGGGCAGCTGGCAAGGGATGAAGGGCAAAGCAAAGCTCCAGTCACCCAGTGGCAGCGGATGAAAAGGAGCCAGGATTTAACCCAAAGAGTCTGAGAAGCAGTTGTTGGGTTGTTCAGATGATCTCCCTGCCCATCAGAGGGTGTTTCCAGCAGCAGCAGCAGAGGCTCTGCAGAGATGAGTAGCCCTGCTGTGTCAGCAGCGTGAGGCTCAGTGGTTGTTTGGGGAATCCATGGCTCCCTTTTGCTTTACAACTCCTGGCAGCAGGCATGAAACTCTGAGTGGTCACTGCAGCTCTGATGGATGACACAGAAGCCTCTGCACTCTAGAATTAATTTTCTGTATTGTAAGATGCTCCAAATGCCTCTTTAGGATTTGATTGATGTGGCTGGTTTTTATACTTGCCTAATAAAACATATTACACACATATACCCCCCAAGTGTTTTTATGTCAAGGTGTCTGCCTTTCTCTGCACTGAGGTTATTCCTTTCTCTGTGGGTATTTAAATTCTGTGCATACCTAAAGTAAATCTAGTTTATTTATTATTATATTGAAAAAAAAAAGTATTTTGTGGCTGCTTGGTTGTACAAATTCTATTGATTTGTCTCACACTGCAAAGATTTTCATTTATTAATACTTTCCATCCTTACTAGCTCTTAAGGAACTTGTAATTTAATAACTTATTTAATGGAGCAAAAGATGTGAAGGTGTTGTGTGCTGTGGATATCTCCTGATGGACAAATTCTGTCTCCCTGCAAACCACAGTACTGCAATACTGCAGACATGGAAAATCCCACCTTGTGGCTTTGGACACCTTTTTTTTTTTGTTACAATATTCCAGCCCTAACCAGGTCAGTGAGAGTTTTGTCACAGACATAAACAGAGTCACTCTTCAGCCTTTGGGTTTTTCCCTGCAATCCTTTTTCAAGCCAAAATCACAGGGAAGCCTCCTTGCCTGGCACGGCCCTGCTCTGCCAAACCAAACCTCCTTGGTGCTGGATGTGCAAATCATATTTAATATCAATGTCTGCTTCAGTTCAGATGCAGAACTAAATGTTTGGCCTTGGCATTTAATGGGAATTTTCCCATTGATAGAAATGAAGCCAAGTTGTGTTCCAGAAAATGCTGTTAATATGTCTGTGGCGTGTGTGGTTAAAAGTATTATGGAAATGCAGCTTATTTTCTCAAGGTGGAGGGACGCTTTATGTGGGGTCAAACTTTGTTATAGTTTTTAGCTGCAAGCAAAAAAGTAAATGTTAGATAATGAGTGACCTCTTGATCTTGAATTTTTGTGCAAACGGGTAGGATAAAGAAATTGTAATTGTGCATATTGATTAAGAAAAATACCCTCTTTATTATTTTTTATTCATTCTCAGTAATTGTGTTCCCTCCTCTGAGAGAATTTCACCTTTTATGTCACCTTAACTTTGAAAGCTTCCAGAAAGATAACTTTGACTTTTCCCCTTGGTGGTGCTAAAGCAAACTGCAGCACCACAACATTTTTGGAATGTGTAAGGAAGGGCTGTATGGTCATGGGAATGAAACCTGGTCTCTCTTATAATAATAAATACTGTGATTTAAAAAATTTGAGAGCCTCCAAATTGGGAGTAATATATAATATCTTTACCTTTTGTAGGTGTATTTCATTTTACACGTCAGACTATAATGGGATGGACTGAATGGTGGTGTTTATTTTTAAGGACTACACAAGTTTTCATGAGCTTTGAATGGACTGTTGAATATTCAACTTCACCTTCCCATTATGTCTACACTTTATTTTCAGTAACTTTCCTTCATGACCTTTATTGAATAAATCATTAAGAACAATCTTATACAAGTGGGACAATATATCACAGTTTCGTTCTCGCAAGTTATAAAGGAGCAGGTTGTGTTTGTTTCTCTCTCCTCTAGGTAAAATATATCAATTAATAAGCACTCTGTTGTTTATGCTTTCATGCTTAATGAAGAGCAACGATGTTTGATGAGATGCCAGTGAAGGGAGACAAATGTGATTCACATTAAGGGGAGATGGGGAAAAGCTTTTAAGAAATAATAGTTAAAGCAATAAAATACTCAGAAATCTGTGTGCAGGCATGCTTTGGCTTCTTGGGTGGGGAATCCAGTGACCAGATCATGTCAGATTTGAAAATCAGTCAGGAAATATTTGAATTTTTAAGTTCCCTTACATAGGCTCTAGTTACCTGGGCAGGTTGGCAGTAGAAATGGAAGTCTCCAAGGCCAGGTTGAACGGGGCTTGGAGCAACCCGGGCTGGTGGAAGGTGTCCCTGCCCATGGCAGGGGGTTGGAATGGGATGGGCTTTAAGGTCCCTCCAACCCAAACCATCCTGTGATTCCATGATGCTGCTTCAGGGCTTTGCTGTGCGAGACAACTTTTCTTCAGGGAAATGAAACCGTTCTGTCTCAAGAGCTGAAATCTACCTCGACAGCTCAGTCCTCTCTACCAGGAGCACATTTAGACACGGTAATATCTCAAACTACGTATTGAAAGGGACGTGCCCTGAAACAGGAATGTCCTGCACAGAGAGGATGTAAAAACTGGCTTAAAGCCTTGATACCACCTGGGTGGAGAACGTTTAATTGGTTAATTAGTGCCCCCTGGATGCTGCTGAGCCTCGTTACTTTCCACCTGAACCAGCCATGTTTGGTCTTTACGAGGTACAAAAATGATCAAGTTTTACTGCCAAGGGTTATAATTAACTAATGATATGTGAAGAACATCTTTTAAGGTATAAGAGAAGCAACTGAGCTCCCTTTTAGCTCACAGAGGCTTAAGGGAATAATGGATACAGAGCAGTGTGAATCAGAGGGATGATCAATAACGAGTGGGTTTTGTTGAACAGGACTTACGTTACTCACGGGTTTTAAAATATCCAGTGTTCCTCTGTGCTGGTGCAGTGTGGGGTAACTCACAGAAAACGCTGCTGCCTTTCTCATTGTATTTTCAAACCACTGAGTGCATCTTGCAATGTTTTAAAACATAACTGAAGGACCATTTAATTTTTTTTTTAAGGTTGCTCCGTTCACAGCCTCTGTAAGCGGAAACTTCCTAAGGAAATGTAGCAATATTTTAATGGAACCGAGGGAATGTTTTTAATGCTGACACCTGTGGAGTTTGCTTTTTTCCTCCTTTAGGAAAGGAAATTTATGTCCAAATGACATTTGGATGAGTCAGCAAGTGTGGGTGTCGTTGGGCATCAAAACTCCTCGGGGCTGGGGAGATGTTTGCACGGTTTAACTCTTTATACTCAATATTGAGAAGTACTTTCTTGTCAGCCCAACAGTGAGACATCCTAATGATGTACAAAATCAATGGGTCTCCTCATCTGCTCAGCAGAAATGCATCTCCCACGCTTCTCCCAGTTTTGTGAGGTCTTTCCTTCCCTGAAGATCTCTAACCCCAAATTTTCTTGTCTCTTTCCACTCTCCACCCAGATTTTTTTTCTCACTTATGTATTTTTCTCATCCTATTGATGCTTATCAAGAGTCACGGTCTGTTTTCAGAATTATCTTTCTTATATCCAAATTTATTGGAAGTAGCTTGACCAGAAACAAAAGTGCAGATAAATGTTTCCTAGTGACATGTTCACCCGGGGAAGTTTGTCACTAGGTGGCACAGTCAGACTGTGTTAATACCAACATTTCCCATGGTTTGTCCAGCTGGCTTCTTTCTGTTCCCTAAAACCCCCTCTGATTGCACCCAGCTTTCAAAAAACCCTAACTATTGCAATGAATTCTAATAAATGCAATGCTTTTGAATGAGTCTTTTTTTTTTTAAAAATAGCGGATACACTCTGCTGGACTTCAGAATTGCTGTAAATACATGATTAATATTCACTTTGGGTTTGAGATTGAACCTGCTCATTTTCTGAAGAGCATTACAAGTATTTTAGCATTCAAATTTTTCGATGCCAGTAAAAACATGTTGTTCCCCTTTGGTGTTTCCCACAGATGTTTAATATTCAGATATTGCCTTAGCTACGAGTGCAGATGAGATATCTCTATGTGAAATTGTCTTTTCTGGTCTCTAAATGCCATTTTTCTTATGAGAACCTCTAATTCATAGGCACAGTTAAGGACACATAAATTGGGTTTTTCCTCTTCAGTCTGGGGCACCAGCAAGCTCTAATTGGAAAAGCAGTGATTACAGCGTTCGTATCCTGGTTTTAATTTGTTATGTTGAAGACAATCCTGGTGTTCCAGCGGAGTTTGGAATATCCTGGTGCCGGATTTGACCGATGCATCGGGAGCAGCAGCGACGCACAACCCCAGGATGTTTTCTTTGGAGGGATAAAACACATGTAGGGGCATCTCCAATCACTTGCCGTGTGCTGAAATGTTTGGAATATTTGAGGGAACACGGGAGGCTTCCTTTTCTTTTCAGGGATGTGCCACACAGCACGTGGTGGGTGGCCCCAACATCCTACAGATATCCATTAAAGGTCACCAGCCCTAAAGGAGCTTTTCCTTATCCACTTATCCCTGTGGTCCCCACTGGAAAGTAGTCCAGATTTTAAATTGTAATGAAATGGCTAATTCAAGGCCTCCTTACATAGATTTAAAGAAAAATAAAAGTGTTTTCTGAGCAGGCATGAGGGAAATCACATAATTTTACTTTAATGCTCAGGTTAACTAATCTGGACTACAGTTATCCTGTACATTAAATTATAGTTCTAACAGTCTCTAGAGTGCTCTCTGGCATAATTTTTAAAATCATGAATAAAATGTTACTTACTTTCTTCTATTTTTTTCAATTACTTTTTAAACTCTTTTCTCCTTAGCCAAGTGCTGGTTGCTCAAGGTGAGCAGGTGGAGAAGCATCTGTGTGTGTTTTATCTTGACTGCCTCGTGCCTTCTGGATTTAACAAGAGTCTGATTCCTCTCCCAGAGATGTTTCTGTCAATGGAAGTGTAGACATGCGTGCACTCACTTAGAGTTTTTAATTGAGAATGCATTTGCATTTTTTTTCAGGTGTCTGAGCCACTGGGCAGTGAATATTTTGCCTTGAATATGTTTTTAACAACTTCTGAAGTTGCTAAAAATGCCTTTTGGAGGTGCCAGTGGGGCAGGACTACTCCAGGAAGGGTGTTCTTAACAGCAGAGCGACTTCTGTAGGTGGTTGATGTCCATCTAGCAGGAAAATAAGATGAAAACCATTAACAAAGAAATAATAAATACTTTTTTTCCTAATAAACATTCTTAGTCCTGAACAGCATCTGCTTGGAACCAGCCAACTTGTTTTCAAGGCTTTCAGGAGTTCTACTTTTGCATATTTTTTAGATACCACCTGAAATTACTTCGGGAATTAGGGTAATTATTTTTTTTAACCAGAAGCCTTTTCCATTAAATCTCCAAGT
Organism: Grallaria varia; assembly: GCA_013396735.1. NCBI lineage: Eukaryota > Metazoa > Chordata > Aves > Passeriformes > Formicariidae > Grallaria > Grallaria varia. The sequence continues at coordinate 615,769 of VWZG01007037.1, forward strand.
TGGCATTGCAGTTGTTTTTTCCCCAGTGAAGGAGAGCTCTCCCAAAAGGTGAACATATGTTTTTACAGGCGCTTTTGATGCTTAAAACTGGTTGTATTTAAGAATTATTGTGTGGAATATTTGAGACTTAGATGCAGCAAAGTGAGCTTAAGCAGATTCATTCGTTTTGAAGCAGGTCTTGCAGAGCTGGGACTTATTTCTTCATGCACTTGTGACGAACCTTCAGCTTTTCAAGGAATCAGAGCTTGTTTAAAATGGGTTTTTTTTAGTTGGAAAGTATTGTTGGACACGTTGCCCAGATCATTGCAGGCAGCATCTCTTCTCTGCCATAACCCAAAGGATTCTCCTTTGAAATTCTCGCTCGTGGCTGAACTGCGACAACCGTGGAGAATCCACGACAGTGGTAGGTGAATTGTTCCTGAGATTAATTACCCCTGTTAAAAAGCTACACCTTGTTTCTGGTGAGTACTTCATTAGTTTCAGTCCTCACTCGATGCATCTCACTCTGCCTTTGCCAACCACACTGAGGTGTCAGCAGCAGGTTTTGCTCCCTTTTTGGACCCTTTTTAATTGTTTTCAGGCCTTTGTATTTTACACCAGCACAAAGCAGAAATCTCTTTAACTAGTTTTGCTGTAGGTGTCTCACATACATAAATATAACACATTTATGTGTGTATCTGTCTATATCCACACATGTGGACTAAAGGAAAAAGGAAGGATGGTTTAAGCCTGAAATAACTTCTTGCACCAAGTTTTCTTTTCACAGTTTATTTCTGATTAACCCTCCAAATATTTTAAATCAGATTTTTAAAATCATGTCTCTGTATTGCACACAACAAAGCAGAATAAGTTTCTAATTTGTATTCAGCGAGAGAAATGTTCTATAAATCAGAGAAGAAGTTTTCTCTCCCCCTTTGGTGAAGTACAAGAGAATTCTGCTTAAATGAAGCATGCAATTTTAATCAATTGTACCCTCCGAAAAGCAGACAAACAGCTGCTGCTGGTTAATTGGTGAATGTCTCCACCGATGGACTCATCATTTATTCACTGCCTTATATTGTGGAGATGAAGGTGTTCGCACCATGTGCCGGGGCTGCCTCACATTTGCAACTGAGCAGCTCAGAGAACACATGAAGAACCCCTTTCATGAGACAAATAATGGACCTTCACCCTCCCAAGTTCGTTGTCTCCCTCGAATCATCACATCCCCTGGGAAAGGTCACATCTCCCGTGTGAAGCTGAGGTGATAACATCTTCAATCTCTCTGGCTGAAAGATTCATTTCTTGTTAGAAATGATACCAAACTGGAAGAGGGTTGAGGGGTAGAACCAGATCCCTGTGGGTTGGGGGTACCTACAGAGGTCCAGCCTTTGGCTCAGACCAGGTCCAGCCACAGCAGGTCCCTCCAGGCCTGGCTCAGCTGAGTCCTGGAGCTTTCCAAGGGTGGGATCCCACAGCTCCTCTGCGTCCCCCCTCCAGTGTTTGACCACTTCATTGGAAAAGAAACTCTTTCCCTACATCAAGGCAGGATTTCCCCTCTGCCAGGGTGGTCCCCACCCATCCTTCCCTGTGCACCAGGGCAAGGGTCTCCTCATCATCTCCTCCCTTCCCCTTCTCCACAGCTCTTCAGTTAATTGTGTTTATTTTCCACCACCTCTCTGTTACTTTCATTTATAACTCTACTTCAGTGTTGGGGTTTTGTCTCTGAGTGCTTATTTGCAAACTTTTCCAGGCAAATACCGCAGTGAAACACAAGATTTCCATTCCACTTGACAGAGGTTGCAGTGTTTTATTCTTCTTTCCTTCCTTTCCTCCCTAGTCTCGTTCCCTCCTGGATCCTCTTTTCATCCTCTCTGCAAGTCATTTCTGCAGCCACTGTGCTCAGTTGTTCTGTTCTTATCTCTTGTTCTGCCCTTGCCTCTGGCTTTGTTCTTCGTATTTTGGGTTTGCAGCCTGTTTTTTTGAGCCTGCCTTGTCCTTGTTTCCCCTTTTCCTACAGGGTGTGGCTGATCCTGAGACTATTCCAGTCTTAGGTATTTACCTGAAAAATATTTACTCTGGGTCACCTGGCTGATAAGCACAAAAAACTATAAAAATGCAAAATCCAACCTTTGGGGTTTGTTTTTTTTAAGTAAAAAAAAAAAAAAAGAAAAAAAAAGAAAAAGAAAAATTAATTGGCAACCAAAAGGATGCCAACACTTCACTTAACTGTGGTTTGTTTCCTTTAAAAGGTATTTTAAAGGCAGACTCTGAAGCCATTTCTAAATCTCTCAAGAAGGCATTATCTGAATATTTTGCCATAATAATGATATCAGATCTTATCTCAACTCTGAATAATCTGTCACATGAAACACACTGAAGTGAGAGTTGTGGAAGGGGATCTGTTGTTGGGGTAAGTAAAGTGGAAACAAAACCATGACAGAACACTGTACTGTGAAATGTGAAGATTAATCATCTGCAACAGTGGCTTAGTGCTATGGAACTAAAAAGAATATGTTCAACTGGTTTTTGGAAAAGATGGTTTGTGCTTTTCTTTCTGTAGGAGAAGCAATGAATGGAGAACCAGCCCATCGGCTGTTACAATGCAGAGACATTTTTTGACATTCTTCAAGAAGGGGAAGAAAATGTTCTGGGCTAAAAGAACAGATTTAGACGTGTTAAATAGCGTTATAATGTTATTTAAGTGTTTTAATAGTGGTGTTACACAATGTTCTGTAAATGTTATTTACATTATAATTGCTATTATAATGGTAAATGCCTTAAATGAGATGCTATTTTGCTTCGAAAATTCAATTATCACTGTATCTTCTATTATCTCAGGCTTAGCTGTTGCATTTGCAAATTTTATCTCAAACTTACTCTGCAAGCATCCATATCGAAGGAAAAAGGGGCAGAAGAATGGAAGTTTAAGACAGGTATACTGAGAATCTATTTATTTATGGTAAAGGGAGAGACTATATGACATAAAAACATTGCTGTGTATAGAGAGAGTCACATGAATATCTATATTAAAACAGATAAAGTACTTTTTATGCCGCTGCTTTTTCATACCTGGAAATGATGATTTATAATCTGGTTTGCAACACAGTTAGAAACCATCCTGTTAAGTTTTGTCTTGGGTTGTCTGATGTTTCGCAGGCTTTGCCATAGGTGGGAGGTGACAATTCAATGCAATAAGCAGCTTTTGCCTCAGCTCTGAGCACTGAGGTTGCAGGGCAGCAGTGATGCCTTTTAGGTGGGATCTAAAGACAGGAGGCTTCTGCTGTCTTTCTGCAGCTCTGCAGGAGCTTGGCTCTAACCAACATGGATTTTCCCCCCTCACTAACCCACACATATATTTGCAGATTTGCAAAGGAAGAAATCAAACAGAATTTTTGCCTTTATTTAAAATCAACTGTCCCAAACTAGGCTGTAGGAGACTTCCCCGGTAATCAGCAGGCACCTTCCCTGTGTCAGCCCTCTCCCCTTCATGTACAATTTGCAAGGAAAAACCTCTTTCTCTGGACTTCAGAAGCAAAGAACCGCTGTGCTGGTCACTCTGCTGCTTGTCTCCGCTTGGAGCCTGGAAGGAGAAGGTGCAGGTTGCGCTGACAATCCAACACGCAGGCAAATGGCATGTCCTGTTTGTTGTGGGTCAGTTTTCCAGTCCCTTTTATGGTGTGCCGGGGGTGCAGCAGTGCTGGGCAAGAGCTCATTGCTGAGGAAAGAGAATGAAATTAGTCTGCACGGGGCATTGCTTTTCCTCGACAGGATTTAAGATTTAAGGAATTTTCTGCACACCACCCAAATAATGTCACTTCGGGCCCATAGTGGGTCACCTCCGTCCCGCGGATGCTCAGCCAGGGCAGCCCAGAAACTCCAGGCCCTCAGCACAAAGGCTTCTTTGGGGGCTCAGCAGATGTTCCTCGCCTGAGCCATAAATCCATAAACACCCTGGCGTGCTGATTCCACACTGGGTGATGCCCCTGCAGCCCCAGGGTGGGCAGGCTGCTGGCACTGGGGTTGGCACCCAGTGACCCTGTTCCTGGGCACAGTTCTGTTAACACTCCATGATTTTCCTTCCCAGGCTCTGCTCATCCTCAGGAGTTATTTCTGCCCACTGGAAATGGGGATTTTGGCAAGTTCCTTGTCGTGTTTGGTGGGGCGGCCGCAGGACTTGGGTGGCGCTTTCCCTTGGAGCATCCCTGTGTGTGCCCACTGCCTTCTGCTGATCTTCCCAGGATTTTGGGAACTGCTGCTGGGTTTATTGGGCAGCGCCCTCTGCAGCTGTGATGTCCTGAGTGGGTATTTGAGGAATTGTACAGGATGGAATGGTGTTTCTCGGTTTCTTTCATGACCTGCCCATCGTTCTTGGACTGCTGAAGGCTGGGATCACTTTTTTGTAAATGTTTTCTTACGCATTATTGTCCCAAAGCATGTGAGATTTCTCCTGACTACACCAAAGAGGTTGATGTTATGATTTACTGTCTTTGCTTGAACCCCCACCTCTTTATGTCATATTTTCACCTCTGTCAAAGTACAATTTTGCAACCAAACCCTGCTTTCAACTCAATTTGCTTCATTTACATTTTACCACACATTTCGTACTGATGTGGTATAGAATTATTATATCAGTGACTGGCTAAGCCAGTATAACACTGCATTTTGAATCCCATTATACTCTGCTATAACCAAGAGAAGGAGCCTTTTAATGGGAGTTTAACCACAGTGTCAGTGACCCATTGCCGTGGTGGTTGGTCTGCTTGCTGGGGGGGATAAATACACCCCAGTGCTTGGGAGAGCACTGTGATAAATAGCAATGATTTCTCATTTGGAAGTGAAAAATAAAACAAACATTAAATTTCATTTATTTGTAGCTGCAACTTGGTTTTGATGTGATTGACACAGGAATGTTATTTGGGCAAGCATTGCATTGAAGACTCATTAATTGCGAGGCTCTTACAGTTTTGTTAATTGCAACCTCTGAGAGATAAATGCAGATAATTAATCACCCCTCTGAGCTGGGTCTGACTGTAATGCAAAGAGCTGAAAAACAGGTTTTCTGCATTAGCACAGTGAGATTTTTGGAATAGCTGTGCAGCCAGCAGGGGCAAAAATCTCTTTACACTGAGGGCTGACTACATGTGCTACATTTTTGAAAGGCATAAAATAATCTGGTTGGTTGGAACAGCAGGAGGATGGACGTGGTGACCTGGAAGATGTCTTGAAGTCCTGTATTAATAAATTTTAGGATCCCAGTGGAAGGTGGCCCTGCCCGTGACCGGGCGTTGGAACGAGGTGACTTTTCAGTCCCCTTCGAACCCAAACCATTCTGGGATTCTGTGTGTGTATAATTACTGTATGTAAATTAAACATGTAGTGTCACATGAGAGGTGCTGTGGTGTCATGCTGGGGACAGGAGAGTTATAGTGGCAGAGGCTGGCAGCTGAAAATCAGCACAGTGATCTGGTATTTTAATAATTTAATAAAATAAGTCAAAGAATAGTCTCTGATGAGCTATTCCTTTAGCTGGAGTGCTAAAATATTGCAGGATTCTTTCCCAGCATTTCTATTTTATTAATTTATTACCTGATTCTTGCATCTGTTTTGGTTTCCTGTCGTGGTTAAGGTTTTGAGGAGCAGAGGGATTTTAAACCAAATGAAGAAATGCATCCCCCAGGGCCCAGTGCCGTGGGTGAGGGATCTGGAGCCCAGAATTCAGTAAACAGAGGAAGGATGAGAATGCCTGGGACACCCTTGTCAGTGTCATGTTTTAAACTCCAGCCTGCCCAATCCTACAGATGCTGAAAGCCCACTGGCAACTTGACAACGGCCAAGACCTGAAGCAGGAGGGCTTTCTGGCTGGATTTGAGGAAAAGCCCCTCACCGTGGGGACATCCAAGGATCGGCTCAGGGAGCACAGAGATGTGACAGTTGATGGGGGTGAACACATCCCGATAATGGGAGCTCTACCCCTTTACATAGTAGGGATTTGTCCCCCCGTTGTCCCTCTCCATGCAGCCCCCGAGCTGCCCCACAAAGAGACACGCAGAGACCACCAGAGAGGACGCAGAGAGAGTGTTTATTAACAGGGGTAGGGTATTCATAATCTTTCAAGGGATTCTAAATAGTCCAATAAGAAGCTAGGAATAACAGCCAGTAGGAAAAGGGTTAACTAATGGCCAATAGAAAAACTTAAGCAGAACTCCTCAAGGACACTTTCCTTCAGTCTTGGCTTTCTCAGGGGATTTGGGGAAGAGAAACCGTGACTCAGGGAAAAAACAACACAAAGACTCCATCTTCCGCAATAGTAAAAGCTTCAGTTTTTAAGGTATTTGTGCTAGCCTCTTCACCCTTTTCACCAGCCCACTTCTCACAAGATTTTTTCCATTTCTGATGCTGTAGGTTCAGTGCCACACGGAGAGGTTGTGCCTCCTCCTCGCCCCCAGACATCTTCAAATTCCAACTGGAGAAACCCCAGAGCGCCTTGATCCGCCTTCAGAGCTGCCCCTGCTTTGAGCAGGAGTCAGAGCAGAGCCCTCCCGGGGTCCCCGCTGGCTTTTATGATGCTGTGCTTTAGGCAGGCAGTGAGGAAAAGGTACGGGCATGAGGATCTCAGCATTTCTGCAGGAGATAATGGTTAGCTGGAGAGCTGCTGGAGACATTAAACAGCTGCTGGGAGCTGCGCCAGCCACTCACCTGACAGTGTGGAAGCACCTGAAGAACTATCACAAAGGCTCTGGCCTCCAGCAAGAGGTGACAAAGCCCCGGAGAATCAAATCATCTTCAATACCTTTGCTTTTTAAGTATGAAAAGGGGCTATTAAGAATTTACCCAAGGAGGAAGGAACCTATTTGCAGAGCCACACAGTGCCTCTTTTGGAATAGAGACATAAGCCCAGGTCCTTTAGGCTTTAATAATTTCCAGCTGATGTCTGGAAATATAAAGGTCACACCCTCGTACCAGAGTGGGAATTGTGAACTCTGCAGGAAGAAGAAAGACGTTTGGTGTGAAAGGCAGGCATTGTAATGACATCCCTTTCCTGGGCTAATGGATGGTACAGGCACAAGGAGAGCTGAGATTTAAATGTGGATTTCTCCGTGTTTGTCTGTCTCTTACCCTCCTCTGAAGCGTGGCAGCCCCTCATGGGGTCTCAGAAAGCTCTCAGAAGTGCATCAAGGTTTTAAAATGTATTTATGGCGTTATTGCTCCTCTTCACAAGGTCAGGTATTTTCAGATCTCTCACATGTTAGAGTTAAGTTACCACTGGGACATTTTTACTCTTATTTATCTGAATTCACAGGCCATTGAACACATTTAATTTTTTTTTTAATCTAACAGTGATAATGACGCCCTGGTTTTGCAGCAGGGTGATTTTCTTTCCTTCTGTGTTTTTAATAACCATGCAAGCTCCTTTTGCTGGTCACCTGGATATGATTAAGCACCTGAGATCAGCAGGTGCTTCCTGGCAAGGCAGAGATCTGGGAGGTTACACCACTTTTCCCTGGGCTGCAGCAGAGCCCATGGAGCTGCTCTGGGATGGGTGACTGGTGGTGCCTGTGCTGGAGCTCCTTCATCCCCAGGTTTTGCAGAGAAGGCAGCGTTGTCCCAGGTGGGAACATGTTAATTTTTATGCTTGTTTTATCACTGATACATTCCTGAATCCTTTAGGCAAAGGAGTGCCGCTGTAAGGGAAACTTATTTGTCCCAGAGGATGGTGGCAATGGTGTGGGTTCAGGAAAATGAATGGTTGTGTAAATGACTGAAAAATGGAGTGGATAAAACCCTGCTAATATCACAGCAGTAAATGGAATAACCTCTAAGTCTTTAAGGCAGCGAAGCTTCCGTTGTAGTGGGTTTGTAATTAGATTTATTCTCTTTAGTCATATTTAAGTAGTGGGAAAATAGCAGTTCCTTAATAGGGACAGGGTGTAAGGAAATGCTCTCATTAGTAGTTGATACAGGATATAACAGGGAGCCTTCCCTGCTTATAATGTACATTTTTGGTTTTAATCAAAGTAAAATGTTTAGTTTTTTTTGCAGGTGTCCATGAAAAGGGAGATAGGTGGGATTGCCTGGATTTGGATTCACAATCCAGACACAAATGTGTGTTAGCAAACAAAACTGGCCGTATTTAGTGATGGCTCAGTAAATATTAGCAAAGAGATGGTATAATTTGATCAACATGGTTGATAAGTTGATAGAGTGCTGAAAGGCTCTGCTCGAGCCTGCTGGTGGTTGAACGAGGAGATGCAGAGATGAGAACTGATGGATGTAATGGTACTCTAAGTGGGACTGGGGGAGAACCTACAGCACTGAGAAATGGAATTGATGACCTGTAAAACCAGCTTAGATTTAAAAAAAAAAAAAAAAATCAGGTTGGTAAGGGCTCCTGCAGGAGGGCAGAGAGAGCTGGGCACGTGTTGGGCAAGCTGAGCTTTTGCTGATGTTTTCTTACAAGTGGTCAGGATAGCATGTAATAATAGTATGGATGTCACCTAAAGCTTGTACATTGTGGGATGGGGGTTAGTCTGGTATTCCTTTATGGAACTGAGGGTGCTTTTTCCTCTCCCTTTGCAAATTCCCTCTCTTCCCAGTGCAGCCTTTCTTGGGAGCTGTGATGGAACTCTCTGTCCCTCTGCTGCCAGCATTAACTGAGCACATGGTGGTTCAGTCCTGGCAGTTCTGTGGGCTGCGGGGGAAGTGCTGCTTGGCTGCCCCTGGAAGGGGGAAGGAGGGTGTAAGAAGTGCAAACTGTGGAACTCGGTGCCTGTCTCAATGGCTCAGCTCTGGAGAGCTTCCTGCTTTAAACTTCTGACCATTTCCTTGTTCTAGAGCTGAATGTCAGTGGGAAAACCACCAAATCCAACTCATTCTCCTGCAACCTTAATGTTTTTATGTCCACACGTACTTGGAATAGGCACGTTGTGTGAGAAAGGCACAGAAGTTGTGTGGTGTCTGGCAAAACCAGTTTGGTTTACCAAGAATAAATTGCCATATTGATTTTTTTTATCTGTATTTAAAGCACTCTAATGACTATCCTGTCACTCAGGGTAGACTTTTCTGGCTTTGATTTCCTCTTTATGTCATAGATTTCTATAGAGAAGTTGGGCTTTATGTTTTGGTTTGATGGACTTGTAGCCGTACCCACTCACGGGGAGTCAGGCGATGGGAGGAGTTCTTTCCTGGGGTGAGTTTCTGATGGCACTAACAGGGCCCCCAAGGACATCTTACCCGCACAAAAACCAGTTCAAACCACTGTGATTAGAATTTGTTGCTGGCAGAAGAACTGGCTTTGCGATAGTGTTTTTTTTTTGGAATTGTCTCCATTGGTCAAAGAGGTGAAATAAGAAGTGAATGAGGTTAATTTAAGGTTCCAGCAGTAACCAGACCTCTCATTGGAGAAACCAGGCTTTGTTAGAGCCCTTGGGAAGTTCAGAACATTCCAGAGGAGGGGAATGCAGGCAGACCTGAGGTGGTGCTCAGGTGCAACTCCACAGAAGGAACAAACAAGGTCTTGGGGCATTTCAACAGCAAAAACAAGTCAAAGCTGTGGGAGAAGAGAGGTGTGGACTGGGAGCATATTGGGAGTGTAATCCATCTATTCCAATCAATCCATTTGTCTGTCCTCCCTGGGATTTATGGCAGTGCTTCTGGAGATTGATGGTGTGCCTCTGAGGTTGCAGAGACTGGAAACAAAGTGGGGGAGAAAATAAAAGAAAAAAAAAAAGAAGAGATTCCTTAGAGAGGTTTTTATAAAATCCTCCTCTGTAAACACCTTTAGGTTTGGGATTGGCTTGAAGGGCTAAAAAAAAATAAAATAAAAAATGTTCTGGCAAGAGAATTGTGCCCCAGCAAAATGTGTATTTCTCTGCTCTGGAGCTGAAAGCCGACACTGGGAATTACAGAAGTAGTAAATCCGGAATTTGGCTTTCTGCTCTGGCCTGGCACAGCACACGAGCTGTACCCAGCGTGTTCCTGGGGCTCTGCTGGCCCGCAGAGGTGCCAAGTGTGCCCCTCTGAGACGTTCCACCCTGGGAACGCCTGGAGCCTGCACGCCCTGGAAAACAGAGATAATGCTCAGCAGACAGGCCAGGCAGGGATAAGGGGGTTTGGAAAAGAGGCTCCTTCATCCAGAGCACTGGGATAAAATTGGCCAGCGGAGCCATAAATCTGTCCAAAAGACACGGGAGCACCAAGGGGATTCAGCAGAACCAGGGAAGGAACGGCAGGAAAACCAAAAAGTGATAAAGAGGGAATAGGTGGGGAAAGGTTTGATGGATGGGGAAGGGCCGAGGCTGGGCAGAAATTCTGGGAGGGAACTGAGCGGTGAAATGGGACTGTGGGGAAGGGCACCCATGCTTGGCACTGGGAATTCAGGCTGCAGGAGGTTAAAAACACACAAACCATGTTAAAAATTCTGGGAGGGAACTGAGCGGTGAAATGGGACTGTGGGGAAGGGCACCCATGCTTGGCACTGGGAATTCAGGCTGCAGGAGGTTAAAAACACACAAACCATGTTAAAACAATTGTCCTGTGTTTTGTTGTGTCTTCCCGAGTGCTGGAGGATGTTGGAGCTTTATGTGATCTCCCCGCTGTAGTAAATCCAGAGGATTTTCTGTCTCTGGAGCCGTGATTTTTGTTTAATGGAGATTAATCATTGAAGGTAACTGGTAAGGAAGGAATAGCCCAAAAGGAATCCAAACCACATTTTTAGGGACAAGAATTGCAAGCACTGGATGTATTCAGTGAGTGAATATATTTTTTCATACATTCCTAAGGCACTTCAAAACCATGCAAAGAGTTTGATTAATTTTTGCAGCCGTTTCCTGACCTGTGCTTTTATATAAATGTGTATATCTCATGAAGGTACCTAAGAATTCCCTTAAACCAGCTATTTGCTGCAATTCTCAAGTTACTGGGCTTTATTTACTACCAAAATCCCATTAATGGTTTCTGTTCCAGCCTAATGACTCTGTGTGCCATCCTTGGGTGGGCTCAAAGCAGCAAGAGGGGCATTAAAGCACTGTGGTACTTTAGGCTGTATTAAAACCTCAGCTGATGGTTTAATTCCAGGCGGCAGCACCCTGGGTTAGACTGGGGTAGGATGGAGGATTTAGGGCTATTTTCTCAGGCTGTCTCCAGGACAAAGTCCCCAGAGCTGCAAGTGGAACATCCAGATTTTTGCTCAGTTGTGGTTGGTTTTTTTTTTTAAATTTTGTTTCTCGTGTCAGTGATGCTGTAAAATTTTGGGTATTAATGTTCTCTTTCAAGTCTGCAGTCAGGATTGGGGCTGTGCAGTTTGTGTTGGCCTGTGCTGGGTATCAAAAGCCCTTCCAAAGTGATCAGAATTAAAGGTGTCAGTGTTACTGGCAAGAGAACTTGCTCTCTGGTATTAATAATAGTAGAGTGATAATTAATTAAATACCAGTGTGTGCACATTTCGTGCTGTAATGTGCAGGCAACCATCAAATACAAGATGAAGTAACATGTAATTCCTACATCCTGTTCCCAAAGTTTACAGTGTACAATTACCTTCTGCATGGTCCTCCCACTGTGAAAATTTAATGCAATTTGTATTCAAATACAATTATTCCTGGCCCACCTGTAGGAATTAATTGCCCACCATTTCTCTCTTCCCATGTTATCAACGTGGCCTCCTGTTAAGATGAGTTGATATAAAAATATCATTTTCAGGAATAGGTCTGAAAATACCTCAGATCATCAGATTAATGACTAAGTAATTAATTATTTTTAGTAATATAATAATACTAGATTACTTGCTGTCCAGCTGCTGAAAGTGGAGGATAAACTGCTGTTAAAAATCAGATAGCTGAGGTTAAATGTAGTTATGCCTCTTTTTCTTGTGGGAAGGAATATTCTTTCCCTTTTACCTTCAACTGTTACAAAGGACTCCTGGAAAACCGGGAGCTTTCCCAGGGATAATGTCTATAGAGAGATTGTCGGTTCTGGGTTACGCTTAAAAAGGTGATTTCCTTCTCCACTGGTTGTGATTTTGGTTTGTTTAGAGCTTGGTCAGTTTGCTGGAAGGCGAAAAGAAAGAACCTGGAGGAAAACTGCTATCCCAGTCCAGATAATTTGGTTTTCCCGGCCAAGAAAGTGAAAATATTGGTGCTGTAACTTGCCTGTTTCACCTCTTTTATTCCGGTTTCTGGGTCCTTGCACTCAAAATTATGGAGCTGAGCCTCCTCCTCCATGTCCTCTCCTGTATTCCTGTGCATCTCTGGGATTTACAGACACTTGTTCTCACAACAAGCCCCAAACTCCCTTGCAGGCAGAGTTAGATGTAAAAAAATTCCAATAAACAAACATACTTTTTGGCATTCCCCTGAGGATATTGCAAACTGTCTTTAAGAAATTAAATGCTGAATTATTTTCTTTCTTCTCTATTGCTTCCCTCTCTTCCTCAAGACCTCTTTTGCTTTAGTGGCTGCCCCTTTATCAGACAAAAAAGTGGCATTTCTTACCCAACCTTATTGATACTCATCTTTAAATTTGCCAAAGAGGTGCTTCTTTACTTCCAATCACAAGCTGCTCATGCAGCAAAATTTAGTTTCAGCTCTAGCAGTGAAGAATATGTTCAAGGTGTTAAGGCAACTAATTCTACTACAGAAAATTAAGCTAAAATTGATATATCTTTGTAAAAAAAAAAAAAACACTAGATTTTGGTTTTCAGAATTAAAGTTATTTACAACTTTAATAGCTAAATAATCTGATATAAACGGTCTGAGGTATTTCACACCTGTTCCTGAAAATGATACTTTTATATCAATCCCTTTTTAATAGGAGGCCACAGGAAGAGAGAAATGGTGGGTAATTCCTATAGACTGGTGTGGAATATATTTATATCTGAATACAAATTGCATTACATCTTTTTCTGCTGGCAGTATTTTTCATCCGAATACGTATAAACATATTAGCATATGTGCTAATTGGAAGGATTGCAGGTTCTCTGACTGCTCCATACCTTGCTATGAAATAAATCAGCCAATAAGTGCCTTTAGTTGGTGCCCAGTAATCCTGCTCATGGTTACAGGACACTTGAGTTTTGTTGCCGTTGTTTCAGATAGGAAATTAGGATTTGTTTTTTTTCCCAGACTGCTAGAAATCTCCAAGTTTAGCCCTGTCTAGGGTTAGTTAATAACCTTGGTAGATAATCCATTCTTGTAGTTGTGCAAGATGGAATTGCATGTGAGATGGAGTTCCCTGTCCCTGGGTGCCTGTGCTTCAGCTGCTTGTTTTGGAGAAGTTAGTTAATACATAATTAATAAATTTGGCACATGGCTGGGTGGTGGGGATGTGGCTGCTTGCAATGACAGGGTGTTGTCCTGTATGTTTATTCCCATTTTCTATACTTGTAAGGCTGCCCAGGTGGGTCGCATTGAATTTTTTATATGAGCTAAGTCTGATCTAAGCTGCTGCCATTGAATTCAGTTATTAAATAGAAGTTCTGATGTGGATAATACAAACTTTTAGTCTCAATTCCACCTTCTTTTTTCACTCCTCCCAATTTCACCTGATGGTTCTCAGCAGGGAACAGAAACTTTCTGAATTGTCCTTCTAAAAATGGGAGTATTCAACTAAGCAAACTGAGCTCATGGGGCTGCTTCAGGTCAAGATACCCACCTCACTCCCCCACTTTAAAGAAGAAATTAGTGTTTTAAATACAAAAAGTACATCAAAAGCATCCTTTTGCTGATTCTGGGGTGTTTGCATCCTGTTGTCCCAGTGATCCATAAAGCCTCGTTGTTGCTATTGAGAGTTGCTTTAAGAGTGGAAATGTTTCTATTACAACTAAACTGTTTTATTTTGGTTTGCTTAGTTTATCAATAAACATGAGAGTTATGTCACTGCAATGGGGACTAAGTGGGGAAAATTAAATACAATTACACTGCCCGAGGCGAGATGCAAGTTTCTATCAATGCTTTTATTTTTGCTTAAAGAAACAAAAACTGCAAGCAATGAGGAAACCAACCTCCATAAGGTAACAGTTCCTTCTCCCTCTTTACTGGTGTTTGGGAATTGTTGTTATTCCGGTGTACTGAGAAGGAACAGGAGGGAGCAGCTGCAGTGCTACCCCCGAGCAGAGAGGAATTCTTTTTTTCCCCTGTTTTAGGATAACCAAAATACACATTTCGATTGGAGAGTTAAGAAACCCAGAGCATCATTGTAGAAGTTAAATACAAAACAGTAGTAAATATGCAAAATAGAGTTGATAAGCAGAGCAGTGAGGCAAAAGAAATAATATAATAGTTGTGTTTGGGGTTTTTTTGAAATGTAACTCTTTGCAATGCTCGGCTTGCCCCCAGCCCTGGGAGGTGCTGTCTGGTGAGCACAGTGATGCAGCACAGGGAGGTGGCTCCATGGAATGACCAGAGCACCAAGGAGGAGAGGTCATAAGGACCAACCATGGAGGGGGGGGGCGAGGAAAATGAGGTTAAAACCCACAGTTTTCTGCCATACAGTACACGTTGTCAGTGAGGGACCTCAGGAATACATCCTCCTTCAGCACAGATTGCTTCATGGCTTCCAGCAGTAACGTGGGAATACAGTACAGAGGGACCTGGGGTAAGTCCACGTTCCACTTTGTGTGCAGATCTCAGGCATGGCACCGTCTTCAGGAGAGACTTGTCCTTTTTACCCTAACAGATTTATTCAAAAGTTTGCTCCGAACCGCTGAGACTGAGTTGTTTACACGTTGGATTTATCTGTATCAGCGCTCCTTGAAGGACAGATCAAAACTGAAAAAAAAACCTACCTAGGACCGACAGAGCAGAATGATTCAAGTTCAGTGAAATAGTACAAAAAAAAAAAAAAAAACAACTTCCTTTTTAGGAAAACTCAGCTGTGGTAAAAATATCTACTACAGTGCACTGCACTGTAATAAATATTGAACATAAATTAATAATTTACAAGTACCTGAGCAAGTATACAGAGCACCATAGCACAGCACAGCACCAAAGGCAGTAGCTCAGTATTCTTAAAAATAATGCTGTTTTAAACATTAAAAATTGTAAGTATTGTCATAGACATGAACTCCAGGTGGAGTTGAATGATAGTGCAAACTTCTGTCTTCACTTTTTTAAAATAAAGGTGTAAGGTTTTCTGGTCACTTCACATCCCCAGCCTTGCTGGACCTGGATACCTGTGGTGGATGTCTGGGAGCAGGTCTGATGGAAAGAAAGAAAAGAGCAAGTTGTTAATTCAACTCTTTATTTCTTTGGGTGCTCAGCAGTTTTGTACCTGTTCAAAAATGCTACGTAATGTTGCAGAACACCCCTTGATTTCCAAAAGTTGTAGCAGTCATCTTGAAATGTAATTATTGTCAGAATATCTTACTAGAATGGACAGCCAGGAATTTGGAATCAAAGTTCCTTCTTTAAGCCTTTTTGCTAGAAATATTAGGAAACTATACAGATTGCTTAAAAATACAATTAAGTAGCATTCCTGGAGCTTAGAACACCACTTTATCTTCCTTGGAGCTCACTTTATTCACAGGAAAGTGAAGGATATTGGGGAAGAAAACCTCATTGACTATACCCAGAGTTAGTCCACTTGCTGATTAAATTTTTTCCAACATATTTTACATTTTCAAGTGTACAATTTGTGTGCTTTTTGAGTGTTTTGGGTATTATTTTCAGAGGATACGAATCAGAAATGCATGAACATTTTGTTGGCGGTCAATCTTAGCAGTGTTCGGTTCTCAGCTGAACTTTTTTGTGGGTTATTGCATTTATGGGTCAGGTTTTGTAAACAGACAGTGGGGTGTTGGAGTGAACCCTTCCCAGGTGCCATAAATGCTCATATTTATGGAAGGTGGAGCAACTGCTCCGCTGCTGGTGAGAACAACCAGCTTGGAGGAGGGGGTTGTGGAGCTCTCAGCAAAAGTTGAGACATTCTAGGTGTGAAGGGCTGAAAAACAAGGTGTTTCTGGGCAGGACTGACCTGGCAGGGGTGGCCTGAGGAGGACCCTTGGTGTGTCCAGGCACTGCTGCGCTGGCGCTGCGCGCTCGGGTCAGGGGGTCTGCGGGGAGAGGCTTCCGAGGAGGGCTGGGCTTGGGGGGCTCCTGTGGAACAGCAAAGGTGGGTTAGTCTTCAGAACTGGCATAAAACCCCCCAACACGGCAGCAACTGTGACAAAGGCAGATAATAACAGTTGTTTGGGTTGGAAGGGGCCCTCAAGATCATCCCATTCCACCATGGGCAGGGACACCTTCCACCAAGCCCAGGCTGCTCCAAGCCCCATCCAGCCTGGCCTTGGACACTTCCAGGGATCCAGGGGCAGCCACAGCTTCTCTGCCCACCCTGTGCCAGGGCATCCCCACTATCCACTATGAACCTAAATTGGAGATTATTTTGAGGCAGCTGTGACTACGTATCTTTAAATGAGTAAACCATGACTTATTTTCCATAAGCAGGCACTCCTATTTTAAAACAAATATTTAATTCTGCCTTTCAATGATTTTTCTCTCTTTTCTCCAGGAATATGGGGTGCATCTCTCCTGGGGGGTCAATGCAACCAACAAGGATTGAACATGAAACCTCGTAAAAGCGGTTACACAGAAAGATGGAAAAGCTGGAAATCGCTTTAGAATGGAAATCCAGATGACCACAAACACAAACTGCTCCAGTCTGGTTTGGATTGGTAGCATCTGTGGAATTTTTTTAGGTTTTTTTAAGAGATGCTGCTGTGCTTTCATTCTGTGGAATTAAAGGCTTCATTAATAAAGAACAGAAGTGCTCTGCTGCCAGGCATCAGCCAGTGGCTCTCCTGGGTGGTCCTCGAGGCCCTCAAACAATCTCTATTTGTGGTCTTCTTTGGGAAGAGCTGGGACAAATTAAGTGTCTTGCTCAGGGCACACAAAACTCTCCAATACATCTCCAAAACTCATGTCAGATCTTTCTGCTCTTTTCCCAAGGAATTTGATTCTTTATTTTCGGTTTGCCATAACCAGCATTAGGAAAAGGAAAAAGGCAGAGTTTACAAGGTAATCTCATTAAGGATCCCCCGCAAGATGTAATCAAAATGAGCAACCAGAGCAGCAGTGGCTCATGAATGAAGTACTTTTCATTATTTGTTTGGGGCATCCCTTTCTTTTCTTACTTTCCCTGGCGAATGTTTGCTGTTTCAAGAAGGAAAGAAAGGCAGGTTCACTGCCCACAGGCATTTTCGTAAGGAAGGAAACAGGGGAGCTCAAGTAAATCTCATATACAGCAATGTTCTCTTTTTAACTCTCTGCATAACAAGTACTTGAGTGAATCAGAAACAGCAAAATGAAAAAAATCCAGACTAATTTTATCTTATTGTTCCAGCCCAATCTCATATTCTGTATTAATGTTGACTGCCATCCCGATCTTCCACTCTAAAGTGAGACAGATCTTGCTCTAAGAAGTTTGTCTGAAAGTGTTGTCACTGGGGGTAAAAATAATTACTAATATTCTTGAATATTAGGCCTGAGAAATTATGAACTAAACTGGGAACGCTCCCTGGAGCTTCAACCCCATTGCAAGTCCCAGAATTTAGTTAAACACTAGCCAAGACAGTTCTTCAAAACACAATTATTTCCCACAATACAGAACTAGAACCTTAAAATTATTAAGAGAAGAAATCTTACCACCTGGATTTCTTGACCAAAGCTTGTGCACTACACTCTTACACTCTGAAATCTTACTGTGTGTGTTTTTTGAAGTGAAATACAGCAAGTTAGATCCCAGCAGAAACTAATACTTCTAAAATAACTGAATTATCTAGACAATGAAATAGAAATTTAAGGTGCTTCTGTAATAATATTCTTAAAAGTCATAATGTTTGTCACCTCCGTTGTGACTGCATTTAAAACCTGTGACAAACACGCACATCAGCATTATAAAGACACAAAAATAACCAGGGCATCTCTGAACACCTTAAAGCCTTCATAGCCTTGGCCTTTTACACAATTAATGACACTAATTAACGTGATCCGATGAGCATTCCCTGTGTCCTCCATCAGCCCCCAATTGCCACTGCATGATTGGAATTTGCCCTTCCACTGGCACAATCCTCCCGCCCCATAACTGGGAAGGGAAAATGGTCTGGAGGGGTAAAGACCTGGTAAGGATGAGTGGAAAAAAAAAGAGAGGAGAACTGTCCTTCTTTATTTCTGTTTATCACCCATGTCCTGTGTCTAATCACTACCTGGGAGCAGCTAAACACTAATGAGACTTCAGGTCCTCTCATTCCAGAGGAAACATCCATGGGAGGCAGTGGGTTGGAACAGAAGTCACACTATCAGCATAACCCAACACCTGATCGATTTATTTTTCTCATTTTCCCAGAGCTTATGAAAATGTCACCCTTCTGGGAACAGCCTCGAGGGGGAAGAAGCCAAGTGTAATAGGGCAAGTTGGTAAGAAAGGGTAAAATAGGGGGAAAAAAATAATTAAAGAGGGAGGGAAGTCTGATAAAAATGGAGATGGAAAATGGGTAATAGCAGAGATGATAGAAAAGAGATGCCAGCTTGGGGAGATGCCACCAGGAACACACACGTTCTGGGAAACAGAGGAAAAAATACCTTTGAAGAATTAAATGCCAGCATCCAGGCTGATAACAGGAGGGCCTTTTCTGTTCTTTGTGTGCCACAGCAGAACCCAAACCTGCACAGCTCTGTATGTTAAGGTGTGTGGGAACTTGCTGGAGCCCTTGAAATCCCGGGATTCCGGAGCGTGGCTCACGGAACCACCACCCTGCTCAGCCCACTCCTCTCTCCAGGCCCATTTCCCCCCTCTACAGAGCTCCAACCCTTCAACAGGATGAAGAAATCAATCCATAAACTCCTTCAGTTTTATATAGACAGCTAGGCACTCAATGCATTCAGTCTATGTATTTGGGGAAGTGTTGCTATAAATATTGTCATGAAAAACGTAACTCTCCTGTTGAGCAGCTACAAAGACACCAGGTGCATAAAATTCCTTTTTTTCCCCATTGATTTCTAAATAAGCAACTGGGAGAATGCTCTTGCCTGACACACACCTCAGCCTGTTCAGATGGGAACCTGATTTGTGCGAGCCCTCGGCGCCCAAAGCCAGGTGAGATATTCCCAGGAGCGACCTTGGCAGAAGGAGCAGAAGCTGAGCCCAGCCCAGTTTTACTGGGGGGAAAGTGAAAACACAGAGCTGCAAAACACGAGCTGTATTTCGGTAAAGGGACCATGGCAGCATGACAGGCAGCAACTGAATCTATGAGTGACAAAACCAAGGGGAGGAAATCAAATGCACTGCCTGGCCCGAACCCACGGTCAGGATAAACCTGCACCTTCAGTGGGGCTGTGCTCATTTATATGGAGTGGGAACCTGGCCTGTAAATAAAGTGTAGTTGCCTTGCTGGAGCATCTTTTTCAGTCAAGAGATTGTTAAACATTAGACTTGGCAACAGCTCATTTGCTAAGGAGGTTTTTTGTTTGGTTGGTGTTCTTAAGCTAATTTACTTCTTCCAGGACTTGAAGGAGTAAAATAGTGAACTTCAGAATGAAACATTTTCTCCCCCTACAGTCCCCTCTGATAGAAAAAGGAGCTGTTTCTGCCTATGTTGAGATTATGGACATAGTTTTGAAAGAATCCCCCCTTGCTTCTCCTTGAGGCTGCCTTGAGCTGACTCCCTGTTTGTCCCACTCCTGTTCCACGCAGCAGCCGAAAGGGGGGACATTTTGCTCTATGGAGTAACTGTCTCAATTAATCTGAGCTGCCAAACCACGAGCTTGGTGGCAGTTTCAGACCTGCCAGTCTTTGCCAATGACAGTCCTGGAAGTCTGGAATTCTACCCTGCCCTTTCTTTGCGTGGGTTTGGGAGCAGGAATGGGGGCTGTAGGGGAGCCCTGGCCTGCTGGGATGTGCAGTGAGGCTGGACAGGGACAGAGGCAGCATCGCAAGGAAAAAGGGTTATTTTTCCTTGGAAAGCCTTTCCTTCATCTACATTCTGCTCAGGAAACACAAAAGCACTTGCCCCTAAAATCTTAACTTGACCACTGTGAATTATGCAGAATGTTAAAGAATGCAAGAAAATGAACAGTGAAGCCAGTGGAGCTCAAGACAAACAACAGAAATCAACACCACTTCAGATCTCTCATAAGATCGATTTTAGAAAGAATCAGTGTTTCCCATTCTCTGAAAAGGAAAATGACTATCAAGATGGACAAAGGGAAGAAGAAAAAATTAAAATGCTTTGAAAGCAATTAATAAACTGGCCACACTTATAACAATTGGTCTAACCTGAGTGATTCAATGCTCAGACTTTGACAGAAAAATAAAACTGGGTGCACTTCATTTGCTGTCACGAAGCGTTAGCAGCCTGCCATGGCAGCTCAGTGCTGCCTCTGAGAATCAGAGTGGTCTGGGTTGGAAGGGACCTTAAAGATCATGTCCTTCCACCCCCTGCCATGGGCAGGGACACCTCCCACCAGCCCAGGTTGCTCCAAGCCCCGTCCAACCTGGCCTTTGACACTTCCAAGGATCCAAGGGCAGCCACAGCTCCTCTGCCCAACCTGTCTCACCCCTGTTTGTTTCTCTGCTATTTTTCCAACCCACTTTTCAAAGCCCTGAGTCTCACAACCGAATCCTCTCAATCACTGGCAAAATGTCTCCGAGCAGCCCACTGGAGACAGCCTGGGGTTAACAACATTCACCTGTAACCCTGTACCACGTCCAGAACACACAATGTCTATAAAACACAGCTCACTGGGCTCCTGCTTCCCTTGCTGAGCAACAGCCACGCTACAGCTACGACCAAAAGACAAGAAAAGGGACTATTTAATACAGACAGCAGCACAGACAACTTCATCTACCCTGACATGCATCTCGTTCAGGAAAGAAAAGCTTCACTACCTCCATTTAAACGCTGCAATGAAAGGGATGACTACATACAATAGTGGGGGTAATTACCAGCCTGCTTTTGGGGTCTGTGCTGTGGCAAAAGAGAACGCAGTTCATGCACCCCCTTGGCAGAGCACAAACACTTTTGCTCCTGCAAATCACGTCTGCAACGTGCCTTCCCAAACCCTGCCACTGTGTTTGGCCCCTCATCCCCAAAGTGCAGCTTCCCCTCTGCTCGGGGAGCTGGGGAGATGAGCCTGTTTGCCTGGAACGTGGGGGGTTTGTTGGTACTGTTGTGCCCCTTTGAGTGGTGAAAAGAGAGGTCAGGGTCCTCAGATTCAGCATCACAACCCCCCCTTGCCATGAAGCAAAACATCTGCCCTGCATTTCTAAACTCACACGAGGCATAAAGGAAATATCGTGGGGAAAAAGGTGGCACGGAAGGCAAGAGAACACTTCATTTCCCCTCTCCACAAGCAGGTACTCGCACAGTAAATATTAAATAGAAGGAAATCAATGGTTACCTGGGAGAACCTCAGCGAAGGCGGGGCTGGCAAGGGTCTTTCGGGCCCAGCCTGGTGGCCTGGTGGCTGGGGAAGGGGTGGCAGGACTCTCTGGGGGGTTTTTAACGGTGGCAAATGGTGTGTCTTCACAGGGTCGCTGATGTCGATGATCTGATACGGCAGAGGCCGCCTGGGGCCATCCCTCTGTGGAGAAACATCCAAACAACAGTTACAAACTCCAAGAGTTGGCACAGAGTCACAGGTTATAAACTCCAAGAGTTGACACAGAATCACAGACAGGGTTGGGTTGGAAGGACCTTAAAGCCCATCCCGTCCCACCCCTGCCACCTTCCACCAGCCCAGGTAGCTCCAAGCTCCATCCAGCCTGGCCTATTGCTACTTTAAAATGTTATTCCCTTGCTTTTCCCCTCTATTCTCTTTTCATTTACCTTCTACTGCTCTGCAACCAGAGAATAATTAACAGCTCCCAGAGTCCTGCTCAACCACTCACCCTCCCTTCTCCAGGTGTTCTGATGCAAGAACTGGCTCTATCCTGGGCATGAATCTGTTTCTTTCCTGCCCTTGACCCCTGTCTTAAAATTGGAAGCCTTAAATGAATTTTGAAGCCTACATCTTCTCCCATTTTACTTACTGTTAGCTCTACATGATATCAAGTTCACATGGTATTTGTATTACAATAAACCACTTGAGATCCAAAATACATGATATAGGTCCCCCCCCCCTTTTTTTTTTTTTTTAAACTATTCAGGGACTCACTTTTTGCATGGTTGTGTCTTGTGGCTTCATGAGGAGGTTTTTACTAATAGACGTGGTATGAACACGATTAGGATCAGATGAACTGGAAGGTCTTGCTGGACTCACAGCCCTGCAATACAAACATTTATTTGTTGAGCACAGCATTCCGCTTTTTAACATTTTTGTTTTAAAACAGTTGCCTCTTTTTGGAATGAGATTTTTGCAAGGACTTTCTGACTTGTTATAGTAAACAAGGAAAGTAAAAATTGTCTAGTGCTCCTGCAAGAATAAAAATAAATATTGATTTTTGGGAAGGCAGTAGTCTGTTAAATTAGCTCCTGCAATCTGTGGAAATGCAGCTTTGTAACACCCAGGAGACTATTCTAATGAATCTAACATTTAAACAGTAATGACCTCAAATATGAAAGTTTCTGCTCACTCCATCGAGTTTGGATAAAAGGCCACACGATGTAATGAAACAATCTCAAGAAAATGAGAATAAAGGCAATGCTTCCATCACTGCTTTTTTTTTTATCCCAAAAGGAAAAGGATATATTCAAAGCAATACCTCTGTTATTTACTGACTATCAGTGAAATTAAACTAACCCGGGGAACAGGCTGCTGGTAACACTCAGTGGGCGTTTTTGTCAGGGCTGGCTCTCTAACACGTTCACACTGCTGTGTTTACTGCTTTGCTCCCCTCACAGCTATTAAAGTGCAATTAGGGAAAAACGAGCTTACCTTAATTTCTCTATTGTTGTCTTCTTACTTGTAAACAGCCATCTCATCAAAGCCTTCCTTTTGAGGTACATGATGGATCCAGCAAAGATAAGGCACAGGATGGTGATCAGCACTCCTACGGTCAGACTCTTGTTACCTGCTGCAGAACACAAGGACACAACTTCTCTCAAGATCCATCTTTACCAAAATACTTTGTGGCTGTGGGGCAGGATGGAGCTGCCTGGCCTGCCTGCTGCAGCTGGGCTGAATAAACTACTAATTAAGAGCTAATCAACTCATTTCTTGTAGCCTGCTGCTTGAATTACTGCCTATTTTAAAGCTATTTCTTTAACATTGTGGGGAAAAAATTGTTAAAATGTGACTTTGTAGGTCCCTTTCTTTTCTCCTGTGGTCCAAACGGAAACACCTCCCATGCACTCTCCCTCTTTCTGCTCCTACACTCAGGTCCTGCTTGGTTTGTCACCTGCACGCAGGGCCAGGAGGGGTTTGGGCTGCTGCTCTCATCCAGATGCCCAGGGGATGAAGATGGATACTCAATGCCAACTGGAATTTCCCTCGTGGTCTGCCTGCTGCCGGGGTGGGAGTGAGAGGAAAGGGGCAGGAACGCCGTGACCACGGTTCGGTGAAGTTCAAACTCTCCCACGTCCCGTCCCTCGGGCACCAGCAGCGAGCCAGCTCCTTTACAATGTGATTTTGGGGTTTTTGTTGTGCTGCGACACCGGGCGAGCAGTCTGAAATCTGCGCCGCTGGGGCTCAGCCCAGATGATGCCAACCCAACAGCCCAGATGTTGCCAATCCAACAGCCCAGATGTTGCCAATCCAACAGTCCAGATGGTGCCAACCCAACAGCCCAGATGGTGCCAACCCAACAGCCCAGATGTTGCCAATCCAACAGCCCAGATGGTGCTAACCCAAGAGCCCAGATGTTGCCAATCCAACAGCCCAGATGGTGCCAACCCAAGAGCCCAGATGGTGCCAACCCAACAGCCCAGATGGTGCCAATCCGGAGGCGAGCGAGGAGCCCAAGGAAAGCCTTTGGCTGTCGGGGTGATGCTATGGGGCTGCGCCTGCTGGACCTGCCTTAAGCTGCTCTAAGTACCTTGCAGGGTCCTAAAGGAGGCCCAGCAGTGAGATGAACCCTGCCAAGATGACTCACAGCCCCAAGGAAGCCTCGTTTTTGGGCAGAGGTGAGCTGCGGCTCCAAGGGTTCGGGGTGTGCGATACCATCGTTGCCCAGAGGAGATGATGCTGTGATTGCTCAGGACTGCTGAGCCAAGAAATGAGCACTCCCACAGCAGGGGAAGCTCCTTTAATCCCTGCTCTGGGAACCTGTCATCGCTGCCTCCCGCTTATCCCAGGGATTCCCAGCCAGCTGGCTCCCATCCACAGGGGTGCTGAGCAGTCAGTGCTGACGGAGAAAAGACATGGGGCTTGGCAGTGCTGCAGAGGGATAGGATCTTTAAGATCATCAAACCCAATCATCTGATGATAAAAATAAAAATCCCGAAGAATAAATACCTCTCTAAGCTATGGGTATGCAATTTAAATGAATTCCCTTCTCTACCTAGTGATTAAATATTTAAGACTTCTTTGTAAGAAAAATTGTGTCAAACACATTGGTTTATTCTAAGTCTGCTGGGGAAAATCCAAGTGCCAACTCTAGAAAATTCTTCTAGAAATGTCCGTGTTTTCTTATTCAGTGTATCATTCAATGTAGCACAGTCTTTAGGGGAAAATGGTGAAACTAATCCACTGTATTTAACTAATGTTTAAACGGTTTTCTGTCAAATTGAAGTGTTTGTGCTTCCAAAACACGGAATTCAAGAATTTTCAAAGCCCAGAATGTAAGAAGCATCAAAGATGTCATGTATTTGTCTACTCGTTGCAGTTCAGGTAAGCTGAAAAAGGACTATAATGCTTAAAAGGAAACATTTAACACAAATAATGACATTTGTGTAGTGCCTGACCGTGGTTTCTTTGCTATCTTTCCCAAAAAGAGATCCTTCACCAGTGAAATCATAAAGTGAAGCTTTGTCATGGAAATGACCATGATATCCTAAATCCAGTGTTGCACCTCATTGCAGCATCTGTCTGGTTTAGAATAGTATTATTCCTATGAAAACAGACATTATTTCCCACCACGTTTTAGTTTATATAAATATATATATATATATATGTGTGAGTAGATCGCTTGTCCTGTCATGTACTCAGCCAAAAATCAGACACATCCATTTGGAAGTCACCAAAGCTACAGCACCCTGGGGAAAAATTCGCATGTGATTATCAAATGCCACCAAATTAACAATGTAGGGGAATAATTCTTTCTGAGGTTGGCCAAAGGAAGATACTGCCACCAGTGTTCTGCAGAGCCAACAAGGGGAAATTGAAATACAAGTTATAGAATATTTATGTCTCCTGCTACTGTCACAGGTGAGGGCAACTTCTAGGATATGTGTGGAGATGTCTAGAAGATGTCATTTTAATTTAATACAGCCAGAACAAATAAATCATATTTTGGACTTTGGATTATGCAATACTTTTGCATTTGCTGGCGTTGCAATACCCACTCCTCATCAGGCACGTAAGTACAGCAGGGGATTTCCATCCTGATGTGCTCCGTGGCCAACACCAGAGCTTGGCGTGTCTCCAGGTGAATCCAGGAGGACTGCAGTGTCCATCCACCATGGCAACAGGGTCAGGTATGGGGGTCCCTCCTCACCCCGCCTTCAGTCCATACCACCTCCTACTCACTGCAGTCAGCTACTAAACTTGAATAAAAAGAAGAAAGGCAAAGCAAAGACCCCTCCAGGACTACTCTGCTTTTAGTTCTGCAAGAAAATTGATGCTCTCAGCCTGCCCTGCCTTTCCTTCCTAAATTTCCAAGCTGGTGCCTTCACTTTTGGTTGAAGCCATTTGATTTCCTGACTCGTTTTCTGACCGTGCAAGCTCGTTGCTCGGAAGATGACACTTATTTCCGCTCTTTCTCATGGAACCAAGAGCAAGAGGTGGATCCCCACTGACCTGCCTGTCTGATGGGCCCACTGTCCACGCTGCCACCGAAGCCAGGACTGTCACACCACGGGGGCGCCCAGTCTGCCTCGCAGTGACAGTTCTTCTTGTTGTTGCAGACCTGCAAAACAGGGCAAAGAGCTCAGCGTTGGAAGGGTTACCCTTTCCAACTTGGGTTCTGATCAGACAGTGAGGCATCTGAGAGGAATAAAACTGGCCGAAGGAAAGACAAGTGGTGGGATCTGCCTGTTGGCAAGAGCAAGGGGGGACAGAGCAGCTCAGCGCAGAGCAACGGGCATCTAAACAACATCATTTCTTTGGCAGGGAATGTTGGAGCTGCCCCGCCTGGCAGCGTCGATAATCTCAGGATAATGAGACATCTCTGAAGTCCTGCTCTCCCTTTGCTTCCAGCGGCAACGTCATCTGCCTTCCAACTCGTGTTCCTCCTGCCTGCACGGGAGCAGGAGCCTCTCCATGGCTGGGGCTGTAAGGCTGTGCCAGCCCACCCCTCTCCACCAGGGGCTGGCACCGGGCTGTGCGCTGATGGCTCCGCTGCTCCGAGGTGTGAAACGGGGACCAGAGCTGAGGGAACCCTCGGGGAGCTCAGATTTCACACCCACACTCTGCACAGACACCCCCCTTCGTGTTCGGGGGGTTTTTAATCTGAGTTAAGAAAGGGCTGATGTCTCAAATGCCCCCTGCAGAACAAGATTGCTCCCAGGCACTGCAGCCCATCCCTGACATCAGCCCTTCCCGCTGCACGGAGCACAAGGAGTCTGCAGGCTCAGGGATGTCTCCTCAGGAGGTCCCACAGTCCACACGCTTGTTATTTCCCTTTGCTGCCACCCAAGGAGTGGCCGTGTGGTTAATGCAGAGGTGAAAGTTCTGCGCTGGATCGACAGAGTACAGAGAACCATGGAATTGTTTGGGTTGGAAAAGCCCTCTGAGATCGCTGAGTCCAACAACCCCCCAGCAGTGCCAAGGCCACCATGTCCCCATGTGCCACATCCACACAGCTTTGAAATCCTTCCAGGGATGGGGACTCCACTACTGCCCTGGGCAGCTGTTCCAGGGCTGGACAGCCCTTTGGGGCAAGAAATTTTCCCAATATCCAAACGAAACCTCTCCTGCCACAGCTTGAGGCCATTTCCCCTTGTCCTATTGATTGTTCCCTGGGAGCAGAGCCCATCCCGGCTCTCCCCTCCTGTCAGGGAGCTGCAGAGTCAGAAGGTCCCCCCTGAGCCTCCTTTTCTCCAGGCTGAGCCCCCCCAGCTCCCTCAGCAGCTCCAGCCCCTTCCCAGCTCCGTTCCCTTCCCTGGACATGCTCCAACCCCTCCATGTCCTTCTTGTCCCCAGGGTCCCAGAATGATGCCGCAGTCACGTGTAGAGGCTCAAACTGATTTTAAAATGCAGTTTTTGGGCTTAAGGCTCATTGTCAACACGGTCCTTAATTCTGTGCTAACCCTGATCATCCCTGACCTTCCACCAACCTTGGAGAACCCACACCACCTAAAGGGCTTTCTCGGGAAGACACAAGTCAGTTCACAGGAGTTTGGATTATTCCGAATCCACATTTTTGTGGCCAGGGCAGTTGGCAGGCTCTCAGAAACACCGTCCTGGCTGTGCCTGCACAGCAATAAATACCATTCACGGAGCTCAGACTGGCTGTGGCCGCATGAAATTAAAAAAATCAAAGATTGACTTTTCAAAGGCGGCAAGATAATTAAAAATATTCTTCGTTAAGCATTGTTCTTTAAATTAAAGTGCTGCAGGAGTTCCCAGCTGCAATTGCACAAGGTCATTTTTTGCCACTCAAGAGGCCCTGAAGGTTCTGCTGCTGCTCATTCTGGCTCAGTGATAACAGGGAGCACCATTGATGCCACTCAGCTTGTCAAATTCAGGGGGAGAAAAGAAGTTCAAGCCAATTCCAACCCTTCCTCAGGAGAGGACAGTGAATTTCTATGGCTCTTCCAATGTGGCTGCCACAGCCTTTCGCAGAAACAAACAGCTCATCAGCAAATCAAGGTTAATAAGGCATAGCTTGACATAATTAACATTATCATAACATACACGGGGTTTCAAAACTGATATTGTTAAATGATATCATCAAATTTTTCATCCTGCACCACTTTCATGCCATGAAACTCATCAGTGTGGTTTGCCTTTATTTTAATGCTTTCAGAAATGCTTTGTCATTTGCCTCTCAATTCAAATGCTTCAAATGCTCAATTAAAAAATTTTAATTTCTCTGTATCTACAGAGAAACTGGAGTTTTTTAACTGTTAATGGGAATTTTTCATGTTGGAAGGTTAGGCTTAAAATTGCTCCAAAGTTGACAGAACTCCTTTGTATCACTGTTAATTAAAAGCTGCCTGATAAACATTTCTTTGTCTAATAAAACCATTTTCAGATAAGGGACAATGAAAATGGAAACAGAAAATAAAAAAATTATTGCAGAGACTTTGACCCATTACAAACAATCAGAGACCCCAAAGCCATCCCAAAAAAGGAGTGTTCTGTAATGCTTACTCCACGCCCGTGGCACTTGGTGGCACATTTGTGGACCCCAAAAACACTCGTGTTCTGGCACCGGCGATTCAGGCAAATCTGCAAAAGAAGAGAAAAGGAGTTTTAAATGGGGCTGATGCTCCCAAGGCATCACATCCTTCCCTGCTCATCCTTCAGGGGTTCTTGGAGAGCTTAAACATTGNAGATGTCATCTCGTTTTTCTTCTTCTCAGCCCTTTTTTTGTCCTTTCAATCCAAGTCTGTGGAAGTTGAGTTCTGCTCTCACCAGCATCCTGGCCAAGCCTGGCTTTCCCACACAGTTCAGGCTTGGTTGGAATGCTGAGCTTGTGTAAGGAAACCCTCCCAGTTGCACTGGAGTGGAACTAGTGCTGAACCCCTGGGGTCTGGGAGGTTTTCAAGCCAATTTAAAACCCAGTAATTTGCATTTTTTTCCCAGGACTAGGAATGCACCGAGCAGAATTCTTCCAGGTACCTGATCTGTCTGAACTGGTGCCTTCACGGCAACAGATAATTCCTCAAGGAAAGCTCCAGGTCTGCTCATGGTGTAAATTATCAGAGATCGATTTATCTCAACAGCAAAATATTTTTCATGCTGGTACAGAACCTGCATCCAGGGCAGCCTGAATATTTTAGGAAGCTCATTGAGATATAGATATATATGGGCTCATCATTGTTCTGCAGCAAAACTGAGACCTTTCTAGAAGTTTTCTCAAGTTAATCAGTTTTTTTTGGTGGCAAACAGAAGCCAACCATATTTAAAGTTTAATGATTTCAGTGGAAGTGGAAGCAAACAAACAGCATATGCAAAGTAAGGTGAAGAAGTAAACAAACAGCATATGCAAAGGGATAAAACTGCATATTTTTTTGTTTCCCAGGCATTGCAGGTGAACTTTACTCTGCCAATAGAGCTGAAAATTGAGGTACAGCACGATTAGTGCCTTCTAATAATGCCATCAAACAACCAAACAATGCATGAGGATGTCAGTAGTGAGAAGTTCTCCTCCTCCCAACTGAAAAAGGAAGGTATTAGGACTGGAATAACTGTTCCTATGCTAAGTCAACCCCCAAAAAATGGTCAAAAAACCCCACATTGCACAATTTTGCTCATGTTTAACTGCAGTTCAGTAGCACTAAAAGTCAGTCACAATAATTAGCATTAAGCAGGGAATAGTGTTGAAGGAGGCGACAGGGATGCTTAATCAGGGCACTTATCCCCTGGGGAGAAGGAAAAATGGAAAGGAAATGAGGGGGAATTGGCATCAACATGCAGGCACGGAGAGAATATGGGCTGATTGCAGCAGGATCCCCAATTCAGACATTCACAGAGCGGCAGCTCCCAGAGCTCTGAGCGCATTGAAGTGGCTGCGTTTCAAACTGTGCATCCCCGGCCTGGAAAAGCCAAGAATATTCCAATTCACATTCTTAATCCGTAATACAAACGCACTAATGGCCTCAAAGTAAAACATACAATTTCCTAAGCATTAGCCTCTGCAATCTATGGTGTGCGTGCGTATGATTAGATAGATTAGAGAGATTAAATACTCATTATCGAAATATAATGGGGTGCTTTCCCAGTGCTGAATTTGCTCTGAAAAGGCATTTTATAACAGATTGACTTAGAAATGTTGTAAGGGTTGTTTTCCTGTCACAGAAGTGTAGTTTCACGAGGGATGTGTTTCAAACCTGTCCCCAGTGCAGGGCAATAATCCAAAAGCATTCAGAAATTCAGAGGCTTATTTGAATTTACCACAAATTATCAAAGTACTTGGTTTTCCTCCTTTTTACAAGCAATTCACTGAGGGAATGGAAACCTCCTTCATTTCAATAGTTCTTGGACTCCTTTCCATTCCTCCCCCACTGTAAACTCAGGGCTGTCTCCCATCTTTCTCAGCTCCCTTTCTCACAAAAGGTTGGGAATGAGACAGCCATATAAAATTTGGACCACATTCACAAAGTTTGCAAAATAAGATTGCAAAAATCAGTTTTGGTGCCCGAGTATCCATGGCTTTGTATTTTTCTAAGACAGAGGACATTTTTCCTGCATGAAAAAAAAAAGAAGTGGGGACTCATAATCAGCAGATAAAATACACTTTGAAACCTAAGGTGAAATTAATGACAATCTTGCAATGCCAGAGACAGTGGGAAAGTGAATACAGTGAATTCAGAAATTCATTAATAAGCCTCTAATGTGTTGTGCTGTACTTATTTTGCAGAAAATCTCAAGCCTACACGGACAGATATTGGGACTGCCCTCAAATATAATCACAGAATGGTTTGGGTTGGAAGAGACCTTAAAGATCATTTAATTCCAACCCTTCTGCCATGGGCAGTGACACCTTCCATTAGACCAGGTTGCAAATCTATAATCCAGAAGAGAAGAAAAGAAGAGAGCAGCCAAAAGAAGAGAGTAAAAATCTGACTCAGCTTGAGCATGAGAAAGAATTATTTTGTGGAAAAAAAACCAACCAGGAAAACCAAAGAAAAAACGGTCAGCTTAGCACAAAGTACTTGGCAGCATGAGGGTAGGGATGCTCTCCCTGGCTGGGAGTATTTCAGAGTCTTACCTTTCCATCTTCACACTTGGTTCCTGCCAGCACAAGGCCAGGGTCGGGCATGTCATCTCCCAGATACACGTGGGTACCACGACACAGGATCTTGCCGCCTTCCTGGAGCGGGATGTTGGTTTCTATGGAGACGGCATTGGTACCGATCACGGGGCGGTTCGCTCCTCCTTGGCACTGGATTTTCCCACATTTGGCATCCCTGACGGAAATAGAAACCACCAAAGATCAGGTAAATCATTCCAGGTGTTACAAGCCCTCTCCCAGCACTACCTGACCCTGCGGTTGGAGGGAGAGACCCTACCCTACCCTACCTGGGTTCACACTTGGCAAAGGAGCTCTTGGAGTCCTTCCCGCAGTTGCCGTAGGGATCACCTGCAGAATTGACTCTCTCGAAGCAGATCCCAGGAGCAGGTTTCGCACCTGAAACAAAACCTGATCAGAACTTTCATCTCATACAAGGTGTTTGTAATAATTTCCTTTGAGCTCCACCAGTGCCTTAGGGAAGGCGGGATGTGAGCTGCATGTTGGTGGAGCCCAACAAGCAGTCGTGCTGGATCAGCATGCAAATGGAAAAGCCTGGATGTGTGGGATTCCCACTGCTCTTTGTCTCTCTTGGTAATACTGAGCAACAGGCAGAGCAGAACTCATTGTCTTTCAGGGTTTCTTGAGATGATATCCCTCTTGTGAATCCTCCCAGGACACAAAAACTTTTAGCAAATGCCAAGACTTGTTTGGTGGAGACAGACGAAGGCCAGCTGGTGAGTTAACTCCCTCCTTTTTCCAGGACTCCGTATGGTTCTGGTGAGACCCCAAAGAAAATTCTTTTCAAGAGAGGCCTGTCTGAGTGCAGTTCAGAACAGGAAAACCAGAGAAGATGCCGCCATGAACCAGAGTGCTGTGAGTCTGTAAAGATATGGTGACATGAGACAACTCTGCTGTTCACCCAGCGTGATGTGCTGGGGAGGGGGAGGGAACCTGTCCCCACCTTCATCCTCAGGACATCCACTCCTGAGAGGAAAGACTGACTTGAAAAAAAGGGCCATTTCTACCGCGGTGGTACAGGCAGGGATTTGGGAAGACAGGCAGCATCTGGTTCTTATCTGCTGTGGCCATTTCTGATGGAGACATATCCTGACAGCAGAGGAACTTCCCTGGTGGGAGTAGGACTGGAAATGTTTGTGCAGGCAGATTACTCATCCCTACATTTCAGAATTTAAAGGTTACTAACAGAACAGCTCTTCTGATGTTTCATACCGACCATTTCCCCCAGGTGATGACCACCTATCTTCTAGGGGAGGATGGGTGCCTTCATCTGGAATGTCCAAGAGGTGCAGGAGCTGCTCCCCTACTGCAACAATTAATTAGCCCACCGTTAGAGCTTAATCCCTTTGTTCTGCTCTGAAATGTGCCTTTTATTTCCAGCTGCTCCTTGCAGGATTAAGAGGGCCTTTGTCAGGGCTCTTTACGTCCCCATATTTTCTTTCCATGCAGACAATTAACAGCAGGATCAGGTCATTACCAACATTCCCACTGCTCCACCAGGGAGAGTGGCCTGGAGCAGACAAGGTGCTCAGGAGATGCCCTGGCTGAAACCTTGAGCAGAGATCTGCCAGCTGCACTTTTGGACTTCTGCTACATCAGCTAAAGGACGGCCAAAAGAACTTGGCAGCAAATGGTGCCATGGCCTAAGGGCTGAGAAGGCACCACCTCTGTGCTCCTGAGCTTTAACAGAGACACCAGATCTGCTCTGGTGTTACTCTTTGTCAAATGTCTTGAGCCACTTCCAAGTGTGTCTGCCCCTAACTCTGGGTAAATCACGGCAGTTATTTAAGCCATCCTGAGGATTTTGTTGGAAAGCTTCAAAGAGGCAAATGTTTTGTCTTTTTTTTTGAAAAAAAAAAGAAAAAGGAAAGAAAGGTGTCAAATTCCTGGAGAAGAAAATACAAATATGACTGTAAAACTTCCAGTGAGTATGGATCTTTTCACTAATAACTCAGAGATTAAAACTTCAATTAATTATCTGCATTTCACAGTCAGAAGCTTGACTAATACTATATACTGCTGAACAGCAATTTAATGCTATTAGGAAGAAAATATTTAAACTTGGAGAAGCTTAAGATGGCACTCTCTTTTCCTTCTAACGTTTTTACACACTAAAAATGAAAAACTGAGAGAGAAAGAAAAGCACAGAAAGAACAGAATATGAGCTGTTGGTTCCCTGGAGAGAAGGACAAGAGCTTGAAATTCTTTGCAAGATTACTATCAAGCTTGCTGAGTTCTGAATATTTTTTTTTTCCAAATCTGGAACTATTAAAAGGGACTCACACAGGATTCTTTCAATTCTTTTCATTAAACTACAAGCAATAATCAAAGAGTCAACAAAAAGCATCCAGACAATGCACTGTGCAAAAAAAAAAAAAAAGGCAAAAATCAGATTTCCATTTTCAACATGTAGATTCCTCCTCATCTTTCCAGGGCAGGCACATCAACTATTCAGCTTGAGACAAACATTACCATGTGCATGTGCTGTGCCAGCTTTAGGAGGGGAGGGGAGGGAAAAGCCATGCTGTGAGCAGGAGGCCAAGTGAAACTGCTTTTCCTAAAACTGAAAAATCAAAATGGAATGTAAATCAGGAGGAATGCTTTGACTGCAAAGGACATTAAAAAAAAGGCGTTAAAACGAGAAGGGGCTCACTGAAATACTTGGATGGTTTAAGGTATTTATCTGCCTCTTCCGCCCGGTTAAACTTTGATTTTTTTTAAAATTTTTTTTTTAAATGTAGAAGCCAAGTGCTGTGCAGGTGATGCAAAGCAGCCTGCAGGAAGGGAAACACATCTGCAGCATCCTCGCAGGGCTCAGTAACTCCAGCCAGTGCCACTTGACAAGAACAAAGATGTCATGGAGCGCAGAGAAACTGTCCCCTGCCGGCTCGGAGCCACCTGGTACCCGACCATCATCTGTGGCTTGGAAAGCAAAGCCAGCCTCAATTTCTGCCTGGTGCAGAACCAGCACATGCTGCTGCTCATGGTTCAGGTGCCTCTTCCCTCTCCCGGCTGGATTCACACAGTATTTGGACTTTTTATGGATGAAAACAGAGCAGAGTGTGAGATGCTGAACAGATGGAGCTCCCGAGTTAAACAGAGGTTTTCAGAGGGCGCTCAAGGAAGGAGATTGTAACGTTGTGCTTCTGGAGGAAACCCACTGATCACCATTGCACCACACAAGCTGAAGCAGAAAGTCCTGTCTTTGTCTGTTCTGCTGCCTCTGCAGGCAGAGGCAAAACGATTCGTGAAAGATTTCCAGTGTTATTAAGTGCTTCGAGCTGGATGAGCCGAGTTGATTTCACTTTGCTACTGGTAATTATAGTATTGTGACCCTGTAATTAAGGTCCTGTCAGCCTCTCCACGCCTTATCTCCATCCCTTATTCAAGGGATTAAATCAGCCGTTTGAAGCTGTGCAAGGTCAAAGCTCAGCACTGCAGTTGTCAGCCTGGAGACTGCTTTTTCTCCAAATGTGTATATTGATGAGCCCACTTCTATCCCCACAGAGTTGCAAAAATGATAAAAAAGAGGAAAAAACCCCAATGTTGTACACTTTGGCAGTGGTACCGAAATGCTGTGTCATTTCGGACCTCCTGCAATGAGAAAACCCCGACAGGGGCTCCGAAAGCCAAGGGAGAAATTTCTGACCATGGTGCTGATTCCAGGGAGAAGAGGAACACCCAGTGTCGGGCTGACAGCAGAAAAGGAACACAGCCCAGTTCAGGTCCCAACTGAATACAAAAAATATAAAAACATAAATATAGATAAAAATATAAATCTGTGATGGTCAAAACAGTTGCATTTTACTGAATTCAGACCTTTGCAGTGCTTGGATAATTAGCATCTTTGCCAGCCCCGCTTAGCCATGGGCAGATGACCAAGATGGGCAGCCCACGCGTTCTGTCTGCACCTGGCAAAGGCTGCGAAGTTCTTACACCACTGTCAGCTCTTTGTAACAAATATTGACTTTAAAATTAAGAATGTTCCTGCCTAAACCGAAGGCCACGTCTGTGCAACACATTTAAGTGTGTTCTAATTACTAAGTCAATGCCTGCTATTGGCTCCCCCAAATTACTGCTTTTTTTCCCTCCTGGGGCAAGAGAAGAGAACACACCGACAAACTTCTTGCCTTCCCTAAAGAATCATTTTCTTGTCAATGCAGAAAAAGCCAGGGGGTCTAAAGTGGAGAATCTTCTGTTCCTTGGTGATCAATAATTCCTCTGCCTTAAGTCGCTTGTTCTTGCTGGGAAATGCTGGTGGAGCAGCAGCCACCACACAGAGGCACCACTGTCGATGTGCCTCTCAGCCACCCTCCTGTCGAGGGGTCACATCAGTGCAATTTGATAGTTCTGGATACGAAACAAAAAAGGTCACCAGCAACTCCTGCACGTCACTCCGTAGGGGTACAAATGGCATGAATTGTGGGAGAGAGAGAATAGGGAAATATGTGTGCTCTGGGAGCAGGCTGGAATCCCCTTGGTCTCCAAGAGGAATTTAGGGCTGTTTTCAGACACCCCTCCCCTCTTTCCCACCAAGCTTTCCATGCAGACAGGAAACAGCAAAAAATACTCCTCTATTTGATTTGAATTTATCTGTTGAAAGCAACAAAAACAACCCCAAGGAAATGCAAGTACTTCTTTCTGGAAACAGGTTCCCATTGCCCAGATAATGTAAACAAGCTCTGACAGCGTTCATCATTTTTCTGTAACTAGATCTAAAAATATTAAGATTGACGTTTATCATCGGGCTTCTGGACATCTGTAACCTGATAAATAAAGAAAGATGTACGAAGGAAGACATTAATAAGGAACTCAATATACCCAATATTATTTTAGGGAAAGTTATTGCATTTTGTTCTGCATGGTTTTCTCCTGCTGGGAGGATGAAAACAAGAATATAATAAAAATGAACTGTGATCTGTTTTTTCAATTTGGGATAGAATTTTGTCTTAAAAAGCACAAAACTATTTCACTCCAACACAGGCCGTTGTTAAAAACAATTATAATCAAATACAACGATCTGGTAGAAGGTTCCAAGGTATCTTTTTGATACAAAGTCCAGGGGCAACACCTTGGAATGTCAAGTCTCTCTTTGTGCTGCAAGCAAGGCTGGATAGATTTTTACATTCTTTTTTTTTTAATCTGTACTGTGATATTTTCCCAACTGCATGACCCACCTACCCCTCCTCCTAGTCCACCCCACATCTGCCAGCTCATACTTCAACCAGATGTGAGACAAAGCAGTGGATATTCATGTCCCTACTCTTTAAATCCAGAATAAAGGCATTATTTCAAGTGTCCAAGGCCAGGCTGGACAGGGCTTGGAACAACCTGGACTAATGGTGTGGGACAGGGGTTGGCACTGGATGGGCTTTGAGGCCTCTTCCAAGTCAAACCAGTCTGGGATTCTACGATTATTTCTAATTTATAGTTAAAAAAATGCCAGAAGAATTACGACTTTCAGTTCCGATTTGGCCGTGTGCCTTCCTCCTTTTCCAAAATCTTTATCCTTGAACACACCCAAGACACAAAAAAAAGGTATTCCAGTAAAAGCCTGTTTGACCTCTGTTCTTAACAAGCCATCTTTCTCACAGGCAGCCCCCCAAGCCGTGACCACTGGAGACTCCATGCACAGCAGCGCCTGGATTGAACGGCCCCAGGAAGGAAGACCAGGAAGAATCAGGGGAGCCCAAGGGGTTTGGAGGACTTGCTGTGTTGGGAAACACACGTGGCAGGGGAGCTGCAGCAACTCAGCTCGCTGACCTTTAGCGGAGTTTTTCTCCGCCGCTGGAATTATTAACAGTCTGACCGAGTAACTTCCCATGGCACGGGAAGCTGGCTCAGGAGCAGATTTTGCCTCATACAAGAGGAAATATCTCCGTATCCAGGGGATTAAAAACCCCAGTGTGACTAAGGCTGGAGGCTACAATTGTCCATGCCTGTACGAGCTCACATCAACTCTACGGCGCGCGCGGGATTCGGGGCAGAGGAGCAGGCGCACGGTTTGTGCCACGTGAGGAGCTTCAGTTTGGACTGGAACTCCTCCTGCACGTGTTCCTATACCCACATGGCCAAGCTGACCTGCTGTCTCTATCGGTGGTGTTGGTTCTTGAGGTGCTTTAATGCTCTTTTAAAGAGAAATTGCGAATGGTGCGTGTCCCTGGGAAGACGACAGATAAACTCTTCAATAGGCTTCTGAGGAGGGTTTTGACCAAGGGAAACATCTGTGTGTCATTTTCTTGAGAAGTTTTGGAACAGAGTTAAAGGCAGAGAGATGCTGAGCTGAAAAAGGCTAAGGGAGCTGGAAAAGTTAGCTTAAAAGAAATTCCATCTACCTCTAAATGTGACTCCTCCGGAGAGGTAAAAGCAGTTTTCAAATCTGAGATAAGAGAGTCACAGAATCATAGACTGGTTTGGGTTGGAGGGACCTTAAAGACCATCTCTTTCCAAGCCCCCTGCCATGGGCAGGGATACCTCCCACCGACCCAGGTTGCTCCAAGTCCCGTCCAGCCTGGCCTTGGACACTTCCAGAGATCCAGGGGCAGCCACAGCTTCTCTGGGCACCCTGTGCCAGGGCCTGCCCACCCTCACAGGGAAGAATACATTCCTAATATCTAATCAAATTCTACACTCTTCCATTTTGACTCCATTGCCCTTGTCCTGTAAATAAATAAGTGTAAATAAGATGCTGAAGGAGACATGAGCTGGTCACAGCCATGCAGGAGGCAACAGCAAGATACTGAGTTAATACTTGCCTTGCAGTGGAAGGGCCATGGGCCGCTACAGAAAGGGGCACAGTTTTCCTGGGATATATGTCCAGGCTAACTCAAGAACCCGTGACATCAGATTCCTGCAAAAGGGAAGGAAATTCCCACGGGAGAATAAAATCCCTTCCTGCCCCAGTGCACACCCTGCCGAGTGTCCTGTCAGGAGATAGGTTTACAGGTAACCCAGTTAATAAAATACACCAGTGACACAAGAGCCTGATGTTAATGTGAGATCCTGAGCCCTGGTTTGGGGTGGAGGTGGACAGACATGTTCTGCAGATGAGCCATTTGGAGCCCAGGAGGAGGCTCACACACCAGTCTGAAAGGGAGGTTATAGCTGGGTGGGACTTGGTCTCTTCTCCCACCAACCAGCAGTAGGACCAGGGGGCACGGGCTTAAACTCTGCTGGGGGAAATTTAGGTTGGATATTAGAAAAAAATTCTTTACAGAGAGAGTGATCAGGCATTGGAATGGCCTGCCCAGAGAGGGGGTGGATTCACCGTCCCTGGAGGTTTTTAAACTGAGATTGGACATGGCACTGAGTGCCATGATCTGGGAATCACAGTGGGGTTGGATCGAGGGTTGGACTTGATGATCTCGGGGATCTTTTCTAACCCAGTCAATTCTATGATTCTGTTCTATGATTTCAACCTGCCAAGAGCATTCAGCACTTTGTAGGGTGACATAAGGCCATATCAAAGCCCGGATCAAACGATTTGTCTAAGCTCACTAACCCATTTGCAGCGTGGTGCAGAAGGAGCCTGGTTACTGTTGCTCCCTGCCTCCTGCTGCAAGAAACAAACACGGCAGCAAATCAAGGCTCAAGTGCCTCACAAAGCGACTCCCTCGTCATTCAGTTCTCCATTTCAGAGGAGGACAGGTACAGGTTGGCGCTGTACAGAGTCCCTGCAGATGACACGGTTGGTTTCCCCACCCCAGCTCTGCTCTGCTGCTCACCTTGCCCCCAGAGGGTGATGCACTGCTGCTCGTGGGTCTGGCAGATGCCGTTGTAGCAGTACCCGTCCACACCATGGCACGGGTGCCCGTCGTGCAGGTACACGTTGGCTGGGCACTGGGGGCTGGCTCCTGTGCAGAACTCTGGCAGGTCACACGAATTGCTGGACTCTCTGCAGGAAATCCCCGCTGGCTTCAGCTGCAAAGCAAAGGAGAACTTGAACTGTGATCTCTTTCAACTGTAGGGATTTTCCTCATGGAAACGTTGCTGTCATGGGCATCACGGTCGGCAACTTCAACAGAGACTTCTTCTTCAACAGAGGAGACCTCAGTGCAGCTCCAGCTTCCTCGGGAGGGGCAGGCACTGATCTCTGCTCTGGGGGGACCAGGGACAGCCCCCAGGGAATGGCTGGAGTTGTGTCAGGGCAGGGTTAGGTGGGATCTCAGAAAAAGGCTCTTCCCCCAGAGGGTGGTGGGCACTGCCCAGGCTCCCCAGGGCAGTGGGCACGGCCCCAAGGCTGCCAGAGCTCCAGGAGGGTTGGGATGATGCTCTGGGGCACAGGGTGGGACTCGTGGGGATGGTCC
Organism: Grallaria varia; assembly: GCA_013396735.1. NCBI lineage: Eukaryota > Metazoa > Chordata > Aves > Passeriformes > Formicariidae > Grallaria > Grallaria varia. The sequence goes on from VWZG01007037.1 coordinate 655,062, forward strand.
TGGGCAGAGCCAGGAGTTGGACTCAATGATCTCTGTGGGTCCCTTCCAACTCAGCATATTTTGTGATTATGTGAATTTAATTACACAACAAGTCCATGTGACTGTTCCCATCCCATCCCAACTTCCCCAGATAACTGCATTATTTTGGAGCTGAAGGCATCTAACAGGCAACGGTGGAATGTTCCAGTCTGAGCACTGACTTCTCAGCACCAATCACAAAAGAAGGGTGTGCTCTGGGAGCAGCCCTGAAGTTTAATGGCTTTCCCTTTGGTGAAAAGCAATGAGAAATTAAGATTGATTTTGCTAAAAAGCATTTGCTCACTGTGGTGAGCACTTGCTGCTCTGAGCTCTTGGGCAGATGGTTGCCACAGCCACGGTGGGAACTTGCTGAATGCTTTATTAGCCCATATGCGAGGGATGGTAGGAGAACTCAGGCAGGTAAATGCCTGTGGCAAGTTGGCTTTTATAGTATGTTAGGAGACCACAGGAGCTGATGATCTGCTATTAAAAATACATACACTGTTGATAGAATTAATATTTTAAGAGCCTTCCCCAAAAAGACAGCTCAGCTTTTAATGACTGCTTTGCCATAGAAGCATGGAAAAAAATTAAGGAATGCAAAAGTTCATGAGAACAAAGAAGTTTTGCGTGAGCAAATGAAGAGGCCACGAATAGCACAGACACCATTTAAAAAGTCTGTTGATCTTCTTCTTTTTTTTTTAATTACTTACATGACATGTCTTAACACTTATCGATACCGCTTTGCGTGTTCTCCATCCGTACTTACTCCTCTGCAGTTGGGAAAACGGTGGAATTCTGCCCCCACCCCACCCAAAACCAGGAGCATCCCCGAGGTTCACCTGGCAGTCCTGGCAGCACAGTCCGTGTGCACACACCGCTCCGGGTCTCAGGGCACAGGTCGTGGCGTTACAGCACCGGTTTGTGCATTCCTGGGGAAATTCAGGGGATAAATTTAGAGCAGACAAACTTCAGTCTCCAGGAGCCGTAAATCAAGAGGCTGCCCAGTGGCTCTGCCAAGAAAAGCCGGGCATGAAATCATGAATTATGCATGAAATCCGACAACTTGATCCAAGCAGCCTTGTCTGCCCTTCGACTCAACAAGCCCTATAAGTGTAGTAAGCCCAGGGAAGCCGTGGAGGGAGGCTGGTTAATTCCAGCTATGGATCTAATCCCAAATGTCACAAACAACTCAACACCAATCCTGATGCCATCCTATGGGGTTTTATTTCCACAGAAAGCAGTGGAATGGTTCCATTGCCTCCAGGGAGGATCCAGGACCTGCGCTGCAGTTCTGGAGCATCACAACTACAGCTCTGTTTTGTGGTAGCTGCTCTCTGGGGCTGCCACAGACAAAGATGGGGACACTATTCCATGTAATCTCTTATCAGGATGCACCAGTAACAGAGCTTGGAGAAATGGAACGAGTATGAATTGCAGTCTTGCTACCTGATCCATCCCAATTTCACACTTACGGATTACACAGTGCCATGTGTGGGCTTTTGCAAACTTTATTCTCAGTGGAACTAGGTAATAAGGAGTTTCAGAAAATAATGGATTTGTTTTTCCAAGGTTATTCTCGCAAGCTGCAAGTTACATCAGCTGAGCTGGAATCTCATCTCCACAGCAGAAATAGCAGCAGATAAAATTGCTCTTCGGCTGTGTTAAGTTGGTTTGACTTAGCAAGGGATCACTAACAACAGAGGGGAACAGAGGAAAAATAAGTGGGTTGGAGTGATGTTCACAGCCTCTTGTCACTTCATTGGCTTCTCTGAAGCTTTCCAAGGGAAGGCAGAGCCAGCAGTGCACTCACAAGGAAAGAGCAAAATGGTTCTCACATTGCACTGGTTTCCTAGACAATGTCTTTCTGGGATAACATCAGCCTGGATGTACAGAGCTGACTGCGCTGCTCCTGAGCAGCAGAACAACCTCCTGCCCCTATTTCTGATCACGCTGGAAGGCAGCAGGCTGTGGAAATGTTCCTGTGCAGCTGCTGCGTTGAAACACGTTTCATAATTCTCCTCAAAAGCAACCTGAGAAAAGCAGAGGGGAGGGAACTGGTGGCAGTCCCGTTTAGGTCCTTCTGAACCAGTCAGCTCCAACACCCCGTGGCCTGTCCCTATGCCAGCCACAGAGAGCAATCAGCATTCCAAAGGCAGGTTGGGATAAAGACCTGGCTCTTTGAGTGATGTTACAACAGCCTCTGAAATTTCCAATGGCTAACTCACTTATTACTCATTGTAGGTAATGAGCTCGGGAAATAGTTTTTGTGCCTGGGCTATCAAATTGTCGGCAATGGTTTCAACATAAACAGGCAAACAAACAGGAAAGGCTCTCAAGGCTTCTGGAGGAAAATGATTTTTTTGAGAAATGACTTCTGTGCTGTAGTTTATTGCTATTAGTTCTTACTGGGCAAAACAGCAATGATGGGAGGGGGTTTCGAGCTCTCCTGGCTCATCAAGGCCTCTCAAATGCCAGAGCAATTCTAGCACCACCTGTGAGATGCCAGAGACTGTCCTGCACACAGGACACCTTGTTTTCACCCTCTCTTTCCTAAGAACACAAGACAGATCCCACTGGGATAACATCTGGTCCTGCTCTCCCTGTTTACCCCTGGCAGCAACCAGCGGCAGATGTTTGAGGACAAGAAGGTGAGCAAACACACCCGACACAATTCCAAACTCCTGGCTTTCCCTTGGCTCCATGGGCGTTTTTAGCACCTGGAACAGCCAGTGGAAAGGAACTTATCCCTAATCAACACAGTCAGGGGAGCAGCTCCTTCTGCTTGTTCCAAACCTGCCATTCTCTAACTTCATTTGCACAGTTCTTGTCAGGGAAATCACTCACCTTTTCTATTTTGCTCACGATTTTATCAGCTCCCGCCACATTTTCCTTCATTTTCTTCTTTTCCAGCCAGAGCCCCTCCGAAACTTTGAACCACCTTATTGCTTTTGTTCCAGTCCCTTTGGATTTGCTTTATCCTCCCCGAGATCAGGGAGGGGTAGGGCAAACCTGCCTATGCAGTTTCAGGCACAGCAGATTTATGGAGCTCTGCCGGTGCTTTGTTTTGTTTTCCTATTTCTCCCTTAGTACTTTCTAACAGCCTATTTACCTTTTAGACCACTCTGGAGCACTGAGCTGACATTTTCATAAGACTATTTATTGCAATATGAAGTCTTGTTCCTCTGTGGTCAGAGTCAGCTCTAAGTCCATCATCGACTTGGTGATTTCTGGAACGTGCATCGCTCCTCACCGAGTCCCATTTCTCATCTTAATGCCAGGTCCAGCTGTCTCAGGAGGTTTCTCTGCAGTCCTTCACAGCCAGATTTCATCTCTACCAGCCTAACTAATATCATCAGCAAATTCAGGCTATTCTTCTTTGCAGGCTGTTCATGAAAATGCTGAATTGTGTAGTCCCCAGGACACGTCTCGTGGACACAGCAGAGCAGATCCCCTTCCACTGGATAAAATGAATGATTTATACCTGGCTGTATTTGCCACCTTTTAAACCAGTTTTTGCCCATGCAATTTTCTCTCATCCTACAGCTGCTTAGTCTCCTAGAGGGGCTTTGGTGAGAGCTTTGGTCTAATGCCTCTTTGAATTCCTACCAGGCTGCGGTGACAGCCCCATCCCTTCCCATCCCCTTGTTAAGCCCTTCGGAGCACTGTGAAAGGTCTGTAAGACAAGATTTCCTAAGCCAAGATTTCCTGACACAAAAGCCACGTTGGCTCATCCCTGGCATGTCACAGCTCTTTTGGGCATGAGCTCTTAATTATGTTTGGAGGTAATTTGTCTGACAATTTGTAGTTCTCTGGTCCCCCCTTGCAGCTGTTTATAAAAGTAGCCACATTTTCACCTCTCAAGGACCGAGGATTGATAATTCTCTTTCTTTTATCTTTCCACCTGTAATCTACACTAACCCTCATTCCACAGCCACTGTAGCACATCAGACACTTTTGGTCATATGATCCAAAATTAAGTTAGAATCATAAAATCAGAGAATGATTTGAGTTCAGAGACCAAGAGCTCATCCAGTGCCACCCCCTGCCATGGGCAGGGGACACCTTCCACCAGCCCAGGTTGCTCCAAGCCTGGTCCAACCTGGCTTTGGACACTTCCAGGGATCCAGGGGCAGCCACAGCTTCTCTGCCCAAGCTGTGCCAGGGCCTGCCCACCCTCCCAGCCAGGAATGCCTTCCCAATATATAATCTAAATTATAGAATGGTTTGGGTTGGAAGAGACCAAGAACTCCTCTAGTTCTAAACCCCCTGCCATGGGGCAGGAACAACTTCTGTCTACTATCCAGAATGATATTTAATTCTGATCCCTGATAAAATACAGCCAACTCATGTTATTGTACAGCTTTCCATGCCATAAAATACTGCAACGCTATTGACAAAACTCAGCTGCTATAAATGACTGGGCAGTGAATTACTAACTAATCACAGGGATTTTCTGGAACTGGTTGGATTAGAGCAGTAAATCCCAAATGAATTTAACTGCACCCAAACTGCAGTTTCCTGATATAATTAAAAGGGAATAAAAGATAGAAAGAAGAGGCAAATCAAGTCACAGCTTGCTGACATTAAGTGGCATTGACTTGAAAAGGTATCACTAACATTCGAAAATGAAAACAAGAAAGATAAGCGGGTTAGAAAGACATTTGCAAGCTGCTTGCACTTTATTGACTTTAAACAAGAAGATAAGGCTGCTTCCTCCAACCTTGTTACCCTCGGGACTGAGCGAACTGTCAGGAAATCCTTAGGGCTTGTGCAAATCCAACCCACTCCACAGGCAGGGTGCAGCAACATCTTGCTGGTTTAAGTGGCCCAGCCCTTTTGTCTGCAGACCTGTGTCGGTCACAGGACAAAAATCCCTCATCTGCTGATGCATTTCATTCAGATCATGCAAGGGGAGCTCAGTCCAGCCGATGAGGACGGGATGTAAAAGGGATAAGGATGTCAGCTGGGATACTGTTGGACCTCCAGCTTTGGCCTGTCTCCTCCTGCTCTGAGGAGTCCTCTGCCACATCCACTGAATGAAATGGAATGATTCTGGAGCAGCAGCAATCCCTCTGGGGGTCAGGGATGGCTATTTCTGGGAATCAGGCCACTGGCCAGTGGGAAAGAAAAACCTCACTGTGAAGGAGGGAAAGATCTACTGAAAAGATGAAGCTGCAATGGAAAAATACCTGGCCAATACGAACATTTATATAGTATTGTATATAAGGGTGGGCAGGCCCTGGCACAGGGTGCCCAGAGAAGCTGTGGCTGCCCCTGGATCCCTGCAAGTGTCCAAGGCCAGGTTGGACAGCGCTTGGAGCAACCTGGGCTGGTGGAACTAGATAATCTTTAAGTCCCTTCCAACGCAAACCATTCTATGATTCCACAATTTCTACAGTTAAATTGATATTAATATAAATACATGAGTGGCTTCTCATAGAGGGAAACAAACCTTCAATTAATGCTTGGTATTTTGAGAAATTTGGGCACAATTTGGGCAGGAATTTTGTTCATAAATTTGTTTAGCTGATTAGCTCGTACTTCCAGGGATTTCTCTTGTTAGGAACATGATGGTCATGGGCAGACAAGCCACGAGAGGGTTTGTTCTCTAAGGATGAACCGATAATATTATTGACTAAAGCCCCGCCTGAACTTCAGCAACTCGAATGCCAGTCCAGAGAAACTCCCTGCACTTCTGAGCACCCTGAGGTCTGAGCCGATGACAGAGAGGCAGAGAATTGCATTTTACCCCAGAGTTAAACATGCCAAAGCAGTCCTTCAGTGACCCTCGGGTGGTGTCTCACCTCAGGCTCCCCGCAGTCGCACTCCTCTCCATCTTCCACGTAGCCATTGCCACACTTCTGGCCACCAAAGGACTCCTTGACTTCAGGCAGGTTAAAGAGACACATTCCCACTCCTTTTTCCAGGCTGTTTTCCAGGTCTTTTCTGCTGCAGCTACTGAACACCATGGGAAATGGGTAGCTGGAAGAAAAACACGCGGAGACAAAAAGCAAGGGAGTGTTATCAGATGGAAACCTCTCCCTCTCCTGCCACGCTGGTGACCTGTCAGCACATCTGGGCACTAACCACAAGATGGTGTTTGCTTTTTATCACCCTTTAACACAAGCCTGAGATACAACAATTCACTGCAAAATTGAGCCAAACCCATTGATAATAATTCCTGACTATGACTAAGGGAATTTCCCTCTCTTTTGCGCTTCAGTTTGTAGCTGTTGTTAAGGATTGGAAGTGTTCACATTGGAAATTCCTTCTTCCTCTTTTACCCATGGACTTATAATGCAAATTTGCATTGTGAGCCTAAAGAAATGCTGGGCTTGCAAGTAGTATTCCTGCATTTACAAGACTGCAAAACATCCTAATCCTTCTTAGAAAATTTAGCCTCAAACGGCAAATTCATTCATCTTGCTCTGCAGAATAGCAAAATTCCTGCTCTTTTCAGGAAAAAAAAAAAAGAATAAAAGAAAAAACTACTGTTACTTGATAAGAGAATGCTTCTTCAAGTCATCAAAGCTGAGCTTGGGAACTGCACGATTAAAGCACAACCAGTTTTTATTTTAAATCAGCATGAACATAAAGGCCCGAGTGGAAACACCCAGGGTTTGAATTCCCACTGCTGAGGGCAGGATTGGGTCCTGCCGTGCAGGCACTCGGTGGCTTTGATGTCCTCTGCAAAACACACAGACCACGGGGACAGAACCATCCTGGGCAGCACAAACACCACCAGATAATTGTTGTTTCTCCTTTGGAGAACTCAGTTCCAGTGTTGCTAATGAATGTTTGCAGAGCGACTCCCAGAGAGGGGGCAAAGTGACACCTGGGTCTGGCCATCAGTGCGGGGTCCTAAAGGATGCTGTGCCCTCTCTGCACTGGGATGGCATGAAATCATGGAATCACACACTGGTCTGGGTTGGAAGGACCTTAAAGCCTACACAGTTCCACCCCCTGCCATGGGCAGGGACACCTTCCACCAGCCCAGGTTGCTCCAAGCCCTGTCCACCCTGGCCTTGGACACTTCCATGGATCCAGGGGCAGGCACAGCTTCTCTGCCCAAGCTGTGCCAGGGCCTGCCCACCCTCCCAGGGAAGGATTCCTTCCTGCTATCCAGTGTCCACATGGTTACGTTGAATCTGTATCCCAACAGCATCTCCCCTAAGACTTGGCACCTTCATCACTGCCACTCCCTGGTCCAGCAGCAATTCAACATTTTGGCAGCCCAGGAGCCAAGCCGGTGATTTTATTTTACTCACTTTACTCACTAAATGCTCTGTGTCACCCATGTGTTATTAGGACCATTTTCATCACAGACAAGCAAGATAACAGATGGAAATTCTGCTCTGCTGAGCTTCAGACTTCGATCAATCTACAGGTGTTTCCAATACCCTGAAATGAAAAGCCTGTTTGGGGAATGATGATGCCTGTAGGTATCAGAAAGGGATCATTTCTATTAAAAGGAAAGAACTCCAAATGCAATAGAGCTTCCTATGCCGGCAGAAGGAAGTTAATTAGGATCTTCTCGAAGGTTATGGGTACCTTACAGAACAGAATTTACTTTGTGCCTATTTAAAATTACCTCTTTTTACAGTTCCTTTTGCAATAAAACTGCCAGCTCATTGGAAAATAACATAAACACGACTCTGGAGAAGAAAACAATTTTTCTGCATCACTATAGGGCTTGTCAAGGTAAATTAAACAGTTTTGAGTTTCACTGACTTATGACTTCAGAAAGTTAATAGGCATCTCCACTTGAAAAGCTGATTTCTGGAATATATCAATGTTTCAGCAAAATGACAGTCTGAGACTAATAAAGACGTTTCAGAAGAGCACGAGGGAGGAGCCAGGCTGTGAACTGCAGCTCTGGGCCCTGAGGGACAACAGGGAAGGGAGAAATGGAACAGGGAATAAAGGCATTTGGAAAACCTCCTACTGATGGCTGCGTATTGAGCAACAGAGATGTTCTGAGCAGGACACCATGACCTTCTGTCCTGCCTTAGTCTGAGTGCAAAGAAAGCTCCCGAAGTTCTGTGCACGTGGCCAGGAACAAGCAGGTGGATGTACAGCCCTGAACACCCCAGAGCCCTGAAAACCCCACAGAGAAATGAAGAGATCTGAGGGATAAATCCGGCCGAGAGCTCGGTGGGACACGGTCCTCATGTCAAAGGAGGAACAGATGAGCACTGCAACATCCAGGCAGGATCCTTCCCTGCAGGGACACACACTGCCTTTGAGACCCATGGAGGTGACACAGGCTGCCTTTGACATCCACCGAGGTGACACTGATTACCTTTGACACCCACCGAGGTGACACAGACTGCCTTTGAAACCCACCAAGGTGACACAGACACAACTTACAGGCGCTGAAACCCGCTCAGGGACCCAATTAATGCAGTTTTCCATGTGACATCTCTCAGCCATGCACAGATGACGAGAACAGCTCACGGTCAAAACTGCCAACATTTCCGGGCCATTCCTTTGCACCCAGGAGTGCTCAGGATCGTTTGCATGGGTGGGAGATGTGTCTGTCCATCAGCAGGAGGACAGAATCCTAGCTCTGTACCAGAGCCGAAATGGTGCCATTGCTAATGAATGAGCTTTATGTTTCCCCCCAGAGGAACTCCAAGCTGTTTCCTATTTTGAACTCAGGCATCCATTCATCTTCTGGCTTTTCCTGCTCCTGACACTGATTTCCTCAGCTGACATCAGTGCAGCACGTCACATGGTGACACTTTCTGAAAATAGTGTTTCTTTATCAAGGAAGCCCAAAATACAGCGATACAAACCCAGACATGAACCCAACAAGTGGAAGCAGAGCAACTGAAGGGTAACCACACCATGCAAGAAAAGATCCCACATCGATTGATGCCAATTGGTGTTTCATTGGAAACTTGATTGATCTTTAATGCTGTGATATTCTGATACACAACCACTGTTCTTTTTGTGGTTTTTTTCCTTGGACCAAAAAAGAAAAATCCCATATAACAGCCATACCATTCTGTTGTTGTGATTTTGGGCGTCATTTTGACTGTCTTTGCAATGTTGATGCTGTTCCATCCGAAGCATGAAACCCCTGGAAGGTGGGAAGGGGAGCCCTAGACATCAGATGTCAGGAGCATTAGGCACAACGTTTGAGTGAATGTGGAGCTTGTGAAAAATGACCAAGGAATGGTGATGAGAAAGAAACTCGTCCTCTGGGCAAATGTGACAAGTTTCCTCACACCACCCTGTTGAGCAGCTTCTGACCTCACCTGGAAGGAACCGCCTTTGGGTGGGAGAAAGGAACGGGGTCTCCACAGGAAAGTCAGTCCTTGACCTGTCTCCAAGACGTCAGGACTGTGCCAAACACCCAAACAAGTGTTGGTGCTTTCTGTGATAGTTCAGACACTTGTTCTATTGGAAAACCTCTCAGCTACCGGCTCATGAACACCACAAAGGTAAAAACTCCATTAGTAATCTTTATAATTCATTATTCTTCACTCAAGACGTTTTCTTTTACAGATCATTATTTTTTTCTGCAGCTGGAAAGAGAAAGGACATTTTAGTCCAACCTAATTCCTCTTTAAAATGCTGAGTATTCCACACGGGGTTTTTTTACACTATTTGAATCTGCAGATTTAATACACTGTGGATCATATTGTCAAACTCTCCCGGCTGTGGGTTCAGCTCTGCAGAACTCTGATTGTGCCCAGCACTACCACCAGTCTCTTCAGTGTGTTTACAGCCAGGAAAATCATTGCAGTCTTTCAACGCCTCTTGAATCCACTGCATTCCTCTGCATCTCCTTGGTCCTTAAAAGATGTGTGTAATCCCCAGCAACAAATATCCTACTTCCCAACAAAAATAACTTTGCTCCTGCAGAATAGGAATTTCCCAGTAGTGAGAGGATTCCTGGTAATCGATTCCTTTGGAAACAGAGCCTGGTCTTGTCCCAGCAATTTACATTTCAAGCACTCAAGGCAGCCAAGTGCCAGTTTCCTTTCTGTAGCTTGACATTTAGCCTGTGGTAGATGGTTCCTTTCATTAACTAAGTGAAATGGCATCATCACCATGTCAAGTCCCATTTAAGCCCAGAGGATTCTTTGTACCAGCACCTCATTGCCCAGCACGAGCACTTTTTTGACACAAAATATAAAAGCTCATCTCCATCATCTCCATTTCAGAGGAATTCTCCTTCCTAAGGGGCTGAGCAATGGGAGTACAAGCACAAGAACAGAGTCACAGCCCCAGAAAATCACAGTGGAAAGATGAGACAGCCAAAGCCTTCAGGAGAAATGGAGGGGCTGCTCATCCATGCAAGGTATCCCAGCAAAGCAGCTGCAGATCCTGCACTGGCACCACTGCTGGGGCTGGGGGGACGTGTTCCCATCAACTGCCTTCCCATTGCTTTGTCTAGAAGACACCTGGAGGGACACACACTGACTGCAGGAGCTGCAGGAGATGTTTCTCCACCCCAAACCCCACCCCTGCACTGCAGCAATACCTCAGGAAAGCCATCTGAAGTGAGACTCCTGTGTTTCCTCCAAACAACCTCTAACTGCTCCTTCAGGGGTGCAAACATTTAGTCCCTTGGATCCCCCGTGCTCCTCCACCACAAACCACAACCTCCTCTGCTGTTTCTCAAGAAGCATCACGGCAGTGGTAACGCCATCCCTGCTTCTGGAAGTTCTCTGGGCATTGCACAGGAGGAGAACCCACAGGTTCACCGTATCTTGAAAACTCACATTTTGATTATTATGATCCTCACTATCCAGTCTCATCTTTATTCCAGAGCTGTAGGACTTTTACAAAGGAACTGCCTTGTTCTCTCAAAAGTGTTGGTCTGTACAGGCACACACACACTGGATGTATGTACATGTCTATTTATAGGGTTGATTTATGCCAACTCTTCCCACAACCTGATTATTCAGCATTATGGCAATGTTTATACTGAGCCTTTTACCAAAAGATCCCAAAGTGCTTTACAATTATTCACTCAATTAAAATGCACAAGAGCCCCAAAGAGCTCTATTAAGTACCACCAGGCCTCCCTCCCTGAGGTAATATGATAATTGGAGATCATATTAATTTTAAAAGGGGCATTTTGATTTTCTGGAGAATACTTACAGAAAGAACTGCGGGCCAGCTCATTTCCAAAGGCACAGAAAGCTGGGACTTTGTCCGGAACTCTGGAAAACTCCAACCTGAGGAGCCATAGCTGGAAACAGCTCAGGCATCAGCTGTGCTTTTTAGGAGCACGAAGGTGCTCACAGACGAGAGGGGTGCTGGGTGCCAGCCCTTGGGGCCAGAATCTCATCTGGATTCCCAACACCTCCCATGGCAGCCCCTTGGCTGAACTGGACGTCACAGTGACCCTGTGCCTCTCTCAGCCCTGGGACAGTCACAAATATGGATATTTACTCTCCTCAGTCTTCAAAATTTGTGATTTTTTTGGCCGTGCAGTGGGTCTCTTACAGCTGGAGAGGAGGAGGGCGATGCAGCCCCTTTAACTGGAGGATGGAAGGTGGGAGTTTGGGCTCGCTCTTGTCCGGACTCTACGCAATGTCTTACACACAAGGATGTGGATTTTCTGCTGCACGTCCCGGTTTTACTCGGGTACCTAAAAATAAGGGGGTTTGAACTTAAATAATAGAGATAGGGTTGGGTTTTATAATACTCGTATAAGTAATTTTTCCGCAGAAAAAGTGGCAGCACTATAGGGAGTAACACAAGAATAAACCTCTAGATTAAACAAAAAAATCAAGCACCATGAATGTTTCTAGACCCAGGGAGGAGTTGATGCCAAGGAGCTGTGACAATTTCCCAGCCTCCTCTAACTCCTGATCTAATTGACGTAATTCTTTCCCCCTAAAAAGCATCTCCCTTGGTTTTAACCTTCCAGACATTATTGCTGCTCTCCACCTTTTGAAAACAACCCTTTATGGTCTCCTAAGAGACATGAACCTACCAGAATAAAAGTGAATTTGCTATGAGATGACATTTTTTGACACTCCAGCTCCTCTGTACAGCAGGTGTGTTAATGAATTAGTAAGCATAAAGTACTTCACAGAACTAGGTATCAAGCAGGAGATAAAATCCATTTTCTTTGATATTGAAATAGGTGTTCAGATACTACAGGTCCCACAACAGGTCCCCTCATGTATCAAGTTCTGTCGTCACAGGTTATTTCATACACCTCATGTTTTAGTAGCTATTGTTTAAAATTAGACAAGTGCCATAATATGGAAGGACATTTTAATCTATTATTTAAACAATGTCTTAATTTCTGAGCGCTTTTGAGGGAGAAAGACACAAATGCAGCTTTAAAGTGGATCCCACAAGCCCAATAAAGGGTGACCTTTTAAGGTCAGTGCAGATTGTAGCACACCCAGAGCTTTTCAAATGGCAAACACGCAGGAAAATTGGGATGAGCGGATAAACCAGAGGACACTTTTGGGCTCCTGGAACATGTGTAAGCAGCACATGATGGAGCTTTGTCCAAGACAGGCCCAGAACTGATGGGACACATCTTTATCAGCAGCACTGCAAGGATTTAGCTAAAAATGTAGACTGGTTTTATGTGTATATAAAGTATTTAAATGGGAAGTCTGCATCAAAAGGTAGTGGATGTCTGACAACTCACACTTATTTTTCTAGCCTATTTTTCACTCTCTTGCTCCTCTTTTATAGTTTTAATCCCTAGTGCATCAATAAAGTAGAGCACAGAATTGGGCCATGTAGTTATACATGACATCAAAGCTCTTGCTGTCTGAGTTCATGGTCAGTGACTTAAAAACAAGCCCAGATTTCTCCTATAGCTTTTGTCACGTTCACTACATGGTCGTTTTTACCCTTCCCATAAATATTTGTGATTATATCACACTGGTGGTTCATTTAATTGATGTGCGTTGGCTGGCTTGTTGTGCTCCGACGAAATTTCCAGAGTTATTGGCAAGAAAGCCTTTCCAAGGAAATGCTTGAACTTCACACACAAACTCTTGGGCTTGGGCTTAATTTGGCCCTGGGGATGGTGCAGATTCCCGGAATGCATTCCAGTGATCTCCCTTTGGGTTCCCACATTGGATTGTCACAGCCCCAGCTGAGGCTCGACCTCTCCTGTTACGCAGAAGGTGAAAATGCAACTCCCTGAAATGCGCCAAAAGGCAGATTTATACCATTGGATGGGGGGCTCGAGGGCACAAATCGGCGATGAAACAAACGGCTGGATGGCTCCCAAAAATCCCTTCTGCTCAGGAACAGCACTGAGTGGCTCTGTAGAGCACAGCCTGACACGGCAGGCACCAAAGTGCCAAATAAAACATTATTAGCAGTTACTTTCCCTTTGACAAATGGATAGTCGGAGAAGTTTTCTCTCATTGAGAGGCCTGTTGTGACTTTCTGGGGGTGAAGCAATACCAAAGCAATTTATCAGCCCTGACAGGATTCTGACTCCGTGCTGGAGTTATCTGCGTTGCAAAACTCCCTGGGAATTGAACTCAGACAACTGTTCTTCCTGTTGGAAAGCAGACAGCCAAGGAAAGGGGCTGTAATCACTTTGAATTTGCCTCTGGCTCATCTTTTGCTCTGTTTCCTTTTAGACCGCTACCTCATTAATAAAAACGCGCCGCGTTGCTGAGAGAGTTCAGGTTTCACAATGCGCCGCTCAGAATTTGAGGCTGATCCAATGCTGACTGCAGGGAAAGTGAAAAGGCAAGGCAGGGCAGAGGGAGGGGTGGGAAGGCCAGGTCAGGGCTGCTCCTGGGCTAAGGAAAAGCTGCCGGCAGGGAAGGAAACTGCAGCTAAGGAGCACAACCAGAACAACCCGAGTTTAAACTTGTCACACAAAGCACAACATCCTCAGCACGTGACGAGAAAATCAAGATAAATGGTCCAACCCCTTGCTCAAAATACCTTGCTGGAGATCAGCTTCCTACTGGCTCCTGCTTAGGGAAAAGGCACTTTGTTCAGTTCCCACCATGGCTGATGATCTGCTTTGGTTCTAGGCAATCACATTCGGATTTTCTCCCTTGAAAAACCCCGGAATTGTTTTCCAAATGGGCCAGGAGCAGATCAGGAGGAGAAGAAAAATCTGACTTCAGCAGCCAGCTGGATTTAAAGCCCTGCCACGCTGCAGGTACTTGGCCTCAGGAAATGGATTTGGGCGAGGATGTGCCTGGACATCAGGTGACACCAAGAAGGGCACTCCAAGGAGGGCCAAACCCCACCAGGGCAGGGAGAAGAGGTTTCTTGGAATCAAAGAACATCCTGAGTTGGAAGAGACTCACAAGGAACATCAAACCCAACCCCTGGCCCGGGCCAAGCCCAAGAATCAGCCCCGGGATGGAGCTCACAGGGAAGGTGTTTACTGGGAAGAGCAGTAGCAGAAGCACTAAGAAAATGAAGTGTGTGGAAATGACAGCTGGTGCTGGAAAAAACAACATCTGAGCCCTGCAAAAAGCTGGAAATACCACATTCCTGGGGCACAGGAACATATTGATTTCACTTAACACCTGTACTATCTGGGCTCTTAGTAAATCAGGACTAAAGGCAGGAGTGGCTGACTTGCAAGCAGCATGGCCCCATTTTATTTTCTCTGAGAAGATCCAAAGGAAAGACAAGTGAGGCATCACAGGGCCAGAAATCAGACTACATTTCCCCAGCATGCCCACCTTTCCTTCTTCTGTTAAAAGAAAAATGCAGTTTGTCCCACATCACCTAAACCACTTTGACAAACAGAAATGGAATCATTTTTAAAACCCCCATAAATATAAAATAAGAGGAAAAAACCTTTTTTCCTAGCTTCCCTTTTCTTTTTCACAGAGCTTGAACAAAGAAAACACACTAATTAGTAGCCACATTGTACGTAACTATTATTTCAAGCCACGAGAAAAGAATGGATCCAGCCATGACCTCGGACTAAGGGATCATTAAGTGAGCAAATTAAAACTTTCCCTCACAGGAATGAAAGGCTTCTGATAAATCTAAAAAGCCCCATACGTATCCTGGACTTATTAAAGCCCCCATGACATTTCCTACCAGCTTTGAGGGAGCCTGGATTTCCCACCTGGTGGTGGTTGTCCACCAGGAGAGCGCCAGGGATGGAGATGGACACAATTCTGTGCTATACGAAGCAGCCAGAAAGGCTCTGTGGGACACCAAAGTGATTTCACCTCCTCATTTTCAGCAACTTTACACTAAAATTGGTGGTTTCTTATCTCAGTTCACCACTGGGGGCTGTGTCATTCATTTCAAAGAGCTGCAGTGGAGCCTCCCCGCATTCCTGCTCCCAGATGCGTCCAGGGCTTTGTCATCGGCTCTGACATCAGCAGAGAGAGAGAACGACCTTGCAGGAAGGAATTGTCAGGGTCCAATGGACATCTTCCCTCTCGGAATTGGAAACATTTTGCACATCTATCTGTGAGCCCCACGACAACTGTGGCAAATGCAGCCGAAGGCATCGCTTAATTACAGGGATTCAGCCTTCCAAGTCAACAGCAGCTCCTTCAAGCGCTCCTGGCCACACAACACACGTTCAAAAGGGACATTCACGTGACATCAAGAATATGCCCTTTAAGGTATGTTCCCATCATTATGCTGGGAATTTGGAGTTCATTAACACCAATTAAAACCGGGCGCTGCGCTTCGTTCTCCACGCGCCGCGCTACGGATTTATCCCTGCGGGTTTATTTTGTGATGGAACAGAGAGCTGAGATAAAGGGAACTGTCCTTACATGATTTGCTCTCATGGGTCATGGCAATAACAGCACTGCGGGAGAAAAATGGCCCTCGCAGGGCAGTATTTTCTAGGGATATTACAGCAGCAAGACAAAGAGCAGCTGAGCTCTGCCACCCCAGCATCCAGAAGTGTTCCCGTTCCAGATACATCGCCGAGTAAAACCACGACTTGTCCTTAAGTATCTGCTATAAATAATCTCACCAGAAGTAAAATGTGTTTTCATTTGAGAAGTCACCTCTGTCCTTGTCGGCTTCACTTACAGAAAAGTCCTGCTGTCAATCTGGAGAATACACCAGGAAAGCCAAATATTTTCACTTCTAACAGCACATCTACTGAAATGTCAGACTAAATTGAAAAAAACACCAGTGATCCACTCCTGTAAAGGACTGGGAAAAATTAAAAGTATTTCAACCAACGCTGCTAATTATTCATCCACGGATCTTATCTATCACAAAAAAAATTAAAAATATCTGCAAGGTATGGAAGTTTTACCAAAAAAAGAAGCCAAATGCACAGCAGACATGGAGTGAAGGGAAAGACTGACATAAATCTATCCTGTAATCTCGTGGCTGCTTCCTACTGAAGGAAGGACCAGAATGCAATGTGCTAAATTACTGGGGCACAGGGATGTGTTGCTTAAGGTTTGTTTTGGGTTTTTTCTATTAAAAAAACAGTTGCACTGCTGGCACAACAGACCTAACTCTGTCACAAGTAATTTATTACATCAGTATATCAACTTTATTTAAAAAAAAAAAACAAAAAAAAACCGAAAAAACCATGAAAAAGGCAACAAAGAGGCCTGTCCTTGTGCCGAGCTCAGCTCAGACTAGTTTGAAAACATAAACAGCTTCAGAGTTTAATTAGAAACTATTTACATCTGAAAGATAATTTCATTTTCCTCCAATTGTAACAGGGGTAATTCCAGATAGTTCTGCTGACTCCATAGTTTAACGTCTCGGAGCTGCCAGACTTCAAAATGCAAAGTGAGCTCTGGACAGCTGAGAACTGACTGAGAGGGGTCAGGAAATTCTGGGCTAACAGTTGGATTATCCAGCATTTGAGGGCTCTGCAGCTCCAAGATGCTGGGAGATGTCTAGAAGGAAAAACCAAGTGTCCTTTCCCACACTCTGGTTCAGATTTCTGCCCCATTTCCACCATGACCTTTTGCATTGTTTAAAGCTTCGTGTATTTATTTATATTTCAGTCTTGTGAAGTGTTGGAATAAGTGGGTTTTCCCTCCCAGTTGACTTGGGAGCACAGTGGAGATGCGGTTTCCATGGCATACCTGCCGTCCCCTGAAGGCAGGGAGCTGGAAATCTCTGGAGGGTGTGTATTTTCACAGCCCAGAGCTGTGGACTCCAGCCCAAACTGACCTTATATCCTGCTTCAAAGGGTCGTTTACCACAAGGAAGAAAAGTGATTGAAACTAATACTTTATACAACAAATGCCACGAGTGGTTAGGACTTTCCTAACTTGTCCTTTATAGGTTTGAGCTATGCTTCATTTATTTAACTGCATGTTTGTAATGTAGTTAAATAAATATTTTTTGGTATGGCAGTTCAGAAATCAAACCAAAGCAGATGACAAAATAACAGGGCTCCCTACAAAGTCCTTGGAGAACCAAACCTACCAGACAAGGCACATCTCCAGGAGGCACCAGCCCCCTGCCATCTAACCTGCAAATATACACTTGTGGAGTATAAAATCAGGATACATTTACTGTCAGTAGAGGTGAGCCGATAAAGGCAGGGTTTCTTTGCCAGCAGAAATGGGTGTTTATTTATAACACAAAATACGGCGTAATGCACCTCCCTTGGCCACTGGAGTAAACACATGATAGGAAAGCATCAAATGTGACTATTTCTCTTCCAGATCCCACAGCACTGCCCTTCCAAAGCAGTTGGGAATTAGCCTGGGATGTGCAGCACAGAATAAGTTTCCTGAGCTATTCCTTGGATGTCTGCACCACTCCTGCAATGAGCCCATGGACCAGCTCACCAGCAGTGGGGCAAACAGTGTTCACATTTATGGGATCTTCTGTGCAACCTGTTTAGGGTCACCTTTCAGCTGCTCACGTCACCTGGTATCGTTCCTCTGGAAAAAAACTGCCCTGTTTCCACTTAAATATTTTATTTAGCCTTAATTGCAAAGGATGTACTCACTGTTCAGTGCACAGTATCTAATTGCTCCTGGAGGGAATTAAAATCCAGGAAGTACCCAGGCTCTTTTCCAGTGGTGTCTGGAGGAAGCCCACCTGATGGTCCTTCCCATCTTTAATTTGTCCCCATTTCTCCTCAGCGGTGCTTAGATGGAATCAATTAGTTTACTTTGGGGCTCTCACTCAGCTAATTCTTAAGAGCTCACATTTTGCCTTCACTCTTGTTCACAAATATGCAGCTTCCCATTGGCTGTGTGCTTTAATTCTAACATAAAGGGTTTCATTTTACTTAAAAACCTACTGATAACAGCGGGGATTTTTTTTTGAGTGGGTAGAAAAGTGTCCTCTCCAAATTACAATGTAAATTAAACACAAATTTTAATACGTATGATTTCCCCTCTGCGCTCTTTCTCTGTTCCTAATTGTTCTCCTCCCCCAAACCTGGCCTCCAAAAACTCAATAATTAAAGGGAAATTGTGTACTGAAAGGCAATTACTCAAAATTAGCTGTTCCTCTCTACCATAAGTCACAGTTCCCCAAAAACCCTCTAAAAATCATGATCTATAGCTGAGCAGTTGAATTGATGTCATTTCTCCTTTCTCTTCCCTTCCGATCACCCCTGCCCCAAACACAGGCATTCCCACCAGCGGTGGCACAGCCCAAGCTCCACTCCCCCTGTACCACAGTTAGATTTACCTGAATAAAGTCAATTTAAAATCTGAGTCAGAAAGAGAGAGCCACTTTATGTTGTGGCTGTGAGAATGGAAATGGTCACACAAGATCCGAGGGAAGATCAGGAGAGGAACAGAGGCAGGCACAGAGGGGTTCAATTCACTCTTGGCTTTTCAAGAGGAGCCTGACAAAGGGGAGTTGCTGAGTTGAGAAGTTCTCACAGAGAGGCTGTTCCCTTGTTTGTGTGACTGGGCCACTGAACTGCTCTCTGTCCCTAACGCTTTGTGCCATTGCTGGGATGCAAACCAGGATATTGGAGCAGTGGGAACAGGACAAACAGGAGCCTACACTACAGTAACAGTGTCCTCAGCGATATGCTTTGTCTTAGAACTCTCAAAAGCAAATAGCAATGGCCAAACCCTCTCTCACACATCAAATTTTACACTTCTAAATATCTACCACTTGTTTCATATCTCAAAATAATAACCCTTACAGTATTTTCTTTTGCTAAGAATTTGCTCATTTGCATCCGTTGAACTTTTTCTCCATCATGGCCTTTGAGGAGAAACTTCCAGCTCGGGGTGAGGTGTTCCACCTCATGATACATGGATAGAAAAATACATAAAAAGCGCATTTCAGAAGTTAGTTAATAAACCAGCGCTGCTAATTGGCAGGGTTTGGCCCTGCTGTGCTAAGCTCTGCTGAGAGTGGTGGTGGTGCAAATCTTGGGCGGTGCTGTGGGTTGCAGCAGAGCTCTGCTGTATTTGTCTGCCTGTCAGGAACAATATTTTCACTCCTAAGGGTGGACACTTTAGTAGGGAGACATTTGGAAAACAAGTGGGATACTGGAATGGCCTCACTGGCTCAGCCTTGCCCCTCAGATTTCAGATACTTTCCCAAATCTCCAGTACTCCTTATATCCTTCGCTTTCCCTTGGAACAGCCTATGGTCAAAACAGCCTGAAAAACTGGAGAAATGTCTTTAAAATATACGCATTAAAAAGAAAACAACGTGTTAGTATTAAATATTTCCACATTGATACTATTTTTTCAGCAATCTCCCACATTTCTGCATTTGCGGGGATTTGCGTGATACTCCTAGCAGATATCAGAATCACTGAAAATCCTGGATCGATGTAAATTTGGGGGGTTTTGTGCTTGATTTCTTGTTCTAAAATTCTCTATTTTGCTAAAGTAGTAGGTCTTTGGGCATTTGTAGCTCACACACAACTGGCACACATCTTGCTGGTATCTTTTAAGAGTGAAAACTATAGGAAGCTCATTAAAGGATAGGTCCAACAGAGTTTAAATACCACACTGATCCCTGGAGGGTTTTTTCCCACCATGAACTAATTTCCAAGACCTCTTCAAAGGCAGAAACATTAGGACTGGAAGAAATTACAATAACTGATGAAATCCCTTGTAAGTAAAAAGCCTTAAAACATTCCCTTTTGCTGCACGACCACACCAATGACTCCAAAGTCAATTCACAGAGGCCTTTCTGTCTGAACCTGGATATTTCCTATTCTTTTTGGGTCTCACTTATGGACTCCTCAGTACTTTTTACAGCCGCTTCAACCCTAAGATTTTTTCTTTTTTTTTTTTTTATTGCACTCATCAAATCTACCTTAAACCAATTAGGGGAGCACAGAGTGAGTGCAATGAGTGCACTGGGAGAGCAGGTTGTCTCTCTGAAGGGATGTGGCTTCCATGGGATGCCCTTTGTTTTGATTATTTTTTTGTTATTTTAAGAGTGTAGCTCAGGTAGGGAGCGTTCATTTGACCTTCCTTTCGCAAACATGTACTTCCAGAGGGGAAACCTTTTCAGTATTCCTTGAATAATGGTGCTCAGAGGAATACTACAGGTGGTCAGATGTCGGGTACAGAAATATTCCAAGTGTTAATTTTAAACTGGCAAAATGCAGCTTGGCTTAAGGCAGAAAGCATCCTCCTGGAATGTTTGCTGCAGATCGACAGAAGGGCATGAAGGTAAAGCCTGAGGCTACAAACCTGGTGTTAAAGGTTCCATTTATAAATCAATAACCCCTGCAAATGGACCAGCCTGCCCGGGTGTGTGGAGGCCACAGCCCTTGCTCGGGCACGAGGTTTATGTGGAGTTGGCTAAAAACCCCCAGAGGGGTTTATAGAGTGTGCCTGACACAACCATCCTGGAGCGATGGGGGCATTGCCCAGGGACACACAGCCTGCAGACACCCCTGCAGCCCTGTCCAGAGAGGGAGGAGTAGAATAGCCACATCCCCATATCCCGAGGAATGCACCGAGTGGGAACAACCTGGCTCTGCCCTTGCCCCGAGCCAGCCCAGGGCCAGGTGTCTGCACTGGCACATCCAGCACTGAGGGCACCTTCGGGTACACCCAAAGGGCTTCGGGTACACCCAAAGGACTTCAGGTACAACCAAAGGGCTTTGGCTTTGGATACACCCAAAGGACTTCGGATACACCCAAAGGACTTCAGGTACAACCAAAGGGACTTTGGCTTTGGATACACCCAAAAGTCTTCGGATACACCCAAAGGACTTCAGGTACAACCAAAGGGACTTTGGCTTTGGATACACCCAAAAGTCTTCGGATACACCCAAAGGACTTCGGATGCGCCCAAAGGTCTCTGGCTTTGGATACACTCAAAGGACTTCAGCTACACCCAAAGGACTTCAGCTTCAGATACACCCAAAGGACTTTGGATACACCCAAAGGACTTTGGCTTTGGATACACCCAAAGGACTTGGGCTATGGATACACCCAAAGGACTTTGGCTTCAGATACACCCAAAGGACTCCAGTGGGGAGGGCAGAACAAGGGAATGTCACCAGAAAGTGTCCCAAAATTTTTATCCTGAGAAATTCCTGTCCTGTGTTTATTCCCAAGTGGAGTAGGTGGATGCTGAGCTGGTAACTCAGCCGAGATGACTCAGGGCCAGCTGCTCCCCAGCTTTCACACCACGTCCCCTCACCTCTTCCCACCCTCAGTTTGCTCCCACGGTGTGTACACCAGCCCTGACACACCACAGAACGCAATCCCAGATGGATAACCTCTACCTATTGTTTCAGAAGAGCCGAGCTGTTTTTCTTTGCCAGACCAGCTCTTTTGTTTGTCTCTCAGCTCGCCGTGGTTGGCCTCTGGCCACAGTCCCCCTCTCCGCCCTGATGGAGGGTGACAGCTTGCCTTTGAAGGATGGCCAAGGCTGCTGTTGGGCTGAGCAGCGGGGAGCGAACCAGCCCGGCGCTCCCTGGCCTCTCCCACACTGCCCCTGCTTTCCCAGAAACATGAAGCCTCACAAAAAGGCAGAGGTCGAGCCAATCGCATTTCCCAGAAGAGGTTTTTAAGCAACAGATGAACTTTAGTCACATACAGAGAACATTGGAACTGGAAGAGACATCAGACGACCATGTAGACCATCCCCTTGCCCTGAGGCACATCCAGCTGTACCTGCACTGCTGGCAGATGTTTGCCCCACTGGTTCTTACTGGCTCCCAGTCACTGGTGCAGGCAGCCCAGCCCAGCACATCACTCACCATTAGACAGCTTTGGGAAATCTCTTTGAAAACCTCTGCAGTTTAGTCCTGCTAGTTCTAGTCTGAATGTGGACATGGACAACTCGTGGACAGCCCTCATTTCCAGCAGTTCAAAACACAGCAGAGCAAGCTGTGACTGCTCACTTCAGCCACGGTGTCTGGACTTTTAGTGCCTACAAAACTTCTCCCTTGACACTGTGCCTTTACCATCAGCAGGGCAACCCTCCAATTCCGACACAGAGAACCATGGAATATCCTGACCTGGAAGGGACCCTCGAGGACCATGGGGTGCAGCTCCCGGCCCTGTCCTCAAGTTCACTGGCTTTATATCCCACTGTGAGTTATCTCTTCCCTTGGAAGATTTTCCTCTGGCCAGGGAACAGCCCCAATCCCACCGACCTTACGCACTGAATTTGCTCACGTGCTAAAACTGCTATGCTCTTATAACAAAGGGTGAAATGCAAAAGCTTCTGCAAAACCAAAAACCTTCCCTGCATGAGACAAAGGTTTTGCAGAGAGTCTTACAGTGTGTTTCCTGCATTGCTATACTTCCTACACACCCATCCTGGTCCTGGCCTTGGGATGTTGCTCATTTCCTCTCAGGACTGATACTCAAGTGGCAAGATGAGAAAAGGTGGAATTCTGATTTTGCTTGGTTGTGGTTATTTATTTTTTTTTTATTTAATTAACCACTTGCTTCCAACACATTCGTCTCTCACACTGGTAACCTGCCAGTAAAAAGGTACAGTGGGTGGGACACATCGTGCTCTGATAACACCTTCAATTGTTTCAGCTTAAGGGGGTAACTGGGAGAAGATTTGCCAGGTATTGAAAGCCTTTTTTCACCTCTCAGTGTTCCTGAGACACAAAATGAACCCAAAAAGTCCCACTACAACTGCAGCTTGCCAGTCTCACCCTTGCACTTACCCAGTCGAGGGGTTCATGATGCAACCTCCTTTATCAGTAGATGCTTTGCAGTTACAGCCCCTCTCCAAGGTGTCGTGATTCATCCCAAAATTGTGTCCCAGCTCATGAGCTAGCGTGACTGCAGCACCTAGAGGGTTTTCTGAGTGATCCTTAAAAAAAAAAACCACCAAGGAAATAGTCAAATTAACATATAAAACCAATTCAAAACACACATTCCCCCTCTAGTGTCCCGTTGCATGTCCTTTGAAAGGTTTTGCAGACTTAGCTGCAGTTACTCTGTTGTTAAATCAACTCAGTTTTAAATTCACCCACACCCACCAAGCGCAGACTGGGAATTCCAGGACACCCAGTTGCCCCAGCACAAGAGACCACTGAGCAGCTCTGAACATCTGGACCATCCTCTTCCTTAGGGCTAAAAATTCCCCTGTTCAGTCAATCCCCCAAACTCCCAAGACACGTAGTCTTGGAAAGGATAATCATTTATGGGTGAGGATGAGTGGAAAAGTGGGAAGGCCCTTCATGTCAGCAAGCAATTTCACTGGATTAATTTAATATTCTTCAGCCTCTTTCTGTAATATTAGAGTGTCCAAGATATCACAAGCTTTGTAAGAAAAGCCAAGCACCTTTGAAAAGCCCCTTTTGAAGATGAAAGGCCAAAGGAAGCCAAAATCTTCCATGGCATCTTATTAACACCTGTGAATATTGTAAATGTTGCAAGTGTCAATTTGATATATTAACATTAATCCTTGTTGAAATACTGATTTGGGGGACAATTACTTCTGAGCAATTCAACTCATGATCTGATTACAGGCTGCTGATCAAAGCGACGTTTTGGCTCAACCACAAATAGGAGACCTTTCCACACTGATCATTTTCCTTGAGGGGAAAAAAAAAATCCACTGTACTTGTATGAAAGCTTTCCCTAAAGGCATAAACATGCAATATAAATGCATGATCCACTATTTATCAGTCAGTAAATGGAATTACTATGTACAGTGGCCTGCTCTAAAAGCTTGTATGAATATATTCAGTTTAAATAACTCTTTTAGTATCATCTAAACCAAACTCCAGACTAAAAAGACAGGTACAACTGCCTGAAACATTATCTATGTAATAACGGAGGCCTTAACACACAACTAGGGGTATGTTTTAAGAGCTTCTTCTTTCATCTGTCTGGGCTACTTTTTTTCCCAGTAAATCATTTCTCAAACAGCAAATAAAATGAAAAAGAGAATATAGCCCTTCTGAAAACAAGAAACTGCACTTGCTGCATTTGAAAGAAACTCAAGTGTCTCTTTTTTTAGTTTCTTCCTGAATTTTAAAATCTTAATATAAACCCTTGTGACAGCCAGTTTGTCAGCAGTTTGTCCTGCACATGGAGATGTCTTCTCTGAATACAGGTCAAATACAGATGGATTTATCTTTGTACACACAGTAATTTATGGAATATTTAGAGAATTCAACGTAATTGAACCTGATGTTATAAAAAGAGCACAGCCTCTCACTCAACTGAAAAAAATGCATGAATAAAGATTAAGAAAACAGTGAAATAATTCCATATAATTTAGTGGTGACAGGTTAGATGATGTCTTGAAATTCAGGCTATCTGGTCAAGACAGAAATTCCTCTAAACACTGAGCTACCCAGACAGATGGCAAACTGAGCTCAGATTTTATTTTTCTAGTATTTCTTCTACTTACTGAACAGTGATTATATTTATCTGAATAGTCTGAAGCTGGCAATTAAAAATAAAGACAAGAATTCACAGAGTCGACTCCAGAAGCAGAGCAATCCATGATGTGCAATGTAATTTGGGACTTGAACAGGCAAACAATGATTACAGCCCATGAGGTTCTCATTACTCGCTCAGATCCACTTGGAATGCAATTTTATCAGCTTCTAGAGGGGGTGTTTAGAAGAAGGAATGTGATGCCTCAGCAAAAGAGGTTATTTGAAGACAGCATAAATGAAGATTATCAAAACAAACAGTGACATGTCCCATTTGATACGGAGACCATTTAAGTATCGCGGGGACTAAAGAAATGAATAGCAATGTGACTTTGATTTATTCCACCAGGGTCTTCTAAAGTTAACTTGAGCAGTAAAAGTCATTACCAAACAGTTTCACAACCACTGAGTAAGGAACCATCTACTGTTCAGACACGGCAAGCTGTTGCCCAAAGCCTGCAGCTGCTCTCGGCTGAACTCTGCTCCATCCCACCGAGACTCAAACCAAGTCCTGACAACAAAACACTGTCACCTACAGCCACAACAGGCAAACACCTTCATCCTAGTACTGTCTGTGTTCCCTCAGGTCATAGATACATGGAATCATGGAAAGGTTTGGGTTGGAAGGGATCTTTTAAAGCTCATCCAGTGCCCCCCGACACTTCCCACCAGCCCAGGTTACTCCAAGCCCCGTCCAACCTGGCCTTGGACACTTCAAGGGATCCAGAGGCAGCCACTGCTTCTCTGAGCACCCTGTGCCAGGGCCTGCCCACCCTCCCAGCCAACAATTCCTTCCTAATATTTAATCTAAATCTCTTTTCTATTAGTTTAAAAACATTCCCCTCTTGTCCTATCCCTCTCTTTCCATGTAAAAAGCCACTCTCTCTCTTTTTTTAATACAGCAACTCTATAATAACATTACTTTTAGACCCAGGAATTCAGTGGGCAATCTTTTGAAACAGAAGAATTGCCACTGAACCGTGTGTCAAAGACTTGCTTTAATATCAGCTTCTCTTTGATCTTTTTATGACACTACAGAACCACCACGGTAAAATAAAATTATAACGGTCTTGTTAAAGCTTCTCCCACTCCGATGGCTGCTCTCCCCACTTTGAGTTTGTCTCAAAATTAGTGGGACACAGGGTGTCACCCCCGGGGAGAATTCAGCCCTACAGAAAAGCAGAGATGGGCAGGATCCTGGGGAGGTGTGGCAGGGGAATTCAGACCCTACAGTGGAGCTGCCTGACTGCAAAAAGAGTCGGGAAAATCAGATCAGACAAGACTGACTGCAGGTTTTGCATTCAAATGTCACCTCTGAGGCAATCTCTCATTGTCTCTTCTGCCAGCACTGCTTTTGGAGTGTGGGAGCTGTTGGCGTTGAGTGTTTGATGTGGGATGGGTAAGAGGTTGGCTCAATTATGAGGTTGGCCAACTGTTGCCCACTGTTGAGACATTTGAGCACTTCAGCATCCCAGCTTAAAAATTATGCATTTTTTCATAGAATCACAAAGTCTTTTAGGTAGGAAAATACCTTTAAGACCAAAGAGTCCAAGTATCCCCCAGAACTGCCAAGGTCACCTTTGTCCCCAGGAGCCACATCCACAGGATTTTTAAATCCTTCCAGGGATGGAGACTCAACCTGCCCTGGTGCCCAACCACCTTCTCCTTGAAGAAACTTCTGCAGCGCCAAGGTCACCTTTGTCCCCAGGAGCCACATCCACAGGATTTTTAAATCCTTCCAGGGATGGAGACTCAACCTGCCCTGGTGCCCAACCACCTTCTCCTTGAAGAAACTTCTGCAGCCATCCAACCTAAACCTCTCCTGGAGCAACTTGGGGCTGTTTCCTCTTTATCTGTAAATCTTCTAAATGCAGAGCTCCCTTCTGCAGGTATCACTATATAGAAATACTTTTTGTGTACACCTGACTGCTCTTTTGTTATCTCAGGGGGAAGGTTGGACACCTGCACATCTGGGTTTGGGGGTGACTGTTCGCTTGATTTGCATTTGGCTTGTCTTTGAGGGCTTGCTTGAAGAACTGGAAAACATTTCTAGTTATTCTGTGCAAACCTCGAGTTAGTTTGCACCTTGAAAGCTTAAATTCACTGAAGTGGGAATCTCTGGGTAACTTCAGGCTCCCCTCCATGACCAAAGTTGCAGCCTGGCCCAGGATTCACGCACAGACACTGGGTTTTTCCTGGACTCATAAATCAGCTCCTCTGCCAGAGCCCTGAGAGGACTCCAAAGAAATGCTGATTCTTGTTTTCTTGTGACTAGAATGAATTGTTTCTGCTTAAAATGACAGTTTCCAGGGTGAAGAGGAGCAACTTGGCAGTAAATTGCACTGTAGAGTATTTTAAAGCTTATGCTGAAAATTAAAAGGACAAAAAGGTCATCACTAAGGTCATCTCTGACTGCAGATGAAGCCAAAGCAGTGACTGCAGCCCTGAGAGTGAAACGGATGAAATGGGGCTGCCTTTATCAAGCCTTGGAAGTGCACCAGGACATTCCTACAGCTTTTTCCTCCTCTTTCCCTCCTTTTCCTTTAGTATCTCTCATCCATGTACCCAGTGAAGAGCTATAACAAACACCAGTTAGAGACTCAGCTTCCAAAGCCTCCAAGAGCCTGAAACCTTTGTCTCTTCTACAATTTTGATATGACTGTTTTCCAAATTATGTTATCTGATTGTTCTTTCCAACCTCTCCTACACCTCAGCTTTCCTGCTGACCTTCTACATTCTCCCTGTCATCTCCCTGGGGGTTCATTAAGAGGGAAGGAAATGCAGGAGCTTCAAGGGAGTCTTTGCCTGGAATTACCCTGCCATGCTGATTGTCTTGAGGCAAAATCTCTCAGTGTTCTGGGCTCCAGACCAGCTCAGGAAGCTTTGAAGAACAGCTGGGAGCTTTGGGACCATCCAAACATCAACTATTGTGTACTCCTGAGCTCCCACCTCATTTATGTGGGATCTGCAGCTCAGGTGTCCAGCAGAGCTGGAGAGACCCCCAACCACATCACCTGAGGTGCTGGAAGTCCCAACACAAAGGTTTTCAGCAGGTCCAGGCTGATCTCAGCCAGTATCTAAGGGGGGTTTAGGGACACTGCATCCCATTTTATTTGAAGTACTTCTACTCTAAAGGTTAGTTAATTAAAACTTCTTTCCCCCAACTTAGCACAAAAAGCCCTGTTTGAATTTAAACAAAAAAAAATTAAAATTCTCAAAGCAAATACTGCAGAACTGCTTCCAAATACTGGCCAAGATGTATAATTGTGTGTTCATCATGTCTAACATCTGCCAAGAGCATTGCCAGTAACAGCCTGTGAGAGACTCAGGTACAACCAATGCTGCCATGGTCTGTTCTTGCTGTCTGGCAGTGCAATAAACCCACTGCTGCAGAGATGGAAAACAAGGCCTAACACAGGAAAACTCTATAAGCAGAGAATAAAACCAGTATATTTAAAAGATTCAGCATAGACCATTGTTGCCTGTACCACAAATACACCCAAGTGAATACCAAATACATCTTCGGGGGGCTCCCATCCTTCCCGGCACCCCACTCACCGACAATCAGGAGTACAAACTGCCTGCAGAGAGCCCCTGCTGTGTTTTAGTGCAACAGTTTGATTTTCTTCCCTATGGAAACCATCATTTACAAGCAATCCGGATGGAGATCCAGGTAACAGCAAGACTGAGATGGGGGCACGGGCAGGGCTGAAGTTCTGGTTGGCTCCCACAAAACTCGAGCCAGTTTGGAGTGCCCCGCTTGTCCCACTTACCATGACGACGCCTCCAGACTGCTCTGCAGTGCACATGCTCATGATGGGTGCCATGCCAATGGTGGTCCCTTGGAAGTACACCCCGCTGCAGGAGGGTGGGAGAGAGAGGGAGAACCACAGAGTCACCATTCCACGCCAAGGTACCCCCAGATTGTTTCCAGTCTCGTGTTCCTGCCAACCCCAAACAAATGTCCCATTCCCAATGTGTCAGCTCCTCACGTTTGCGGGTGTAAAACCAGGAAAAGCCCAGATCAGCTGTGCTCGCTCCCTGAAGTGACAACACCACCACCCCTGCTGTGAGGAACACCCACGGGATCACCACCCTTTGGGTTTGCTGCTGTAACAGGACCCTTCTTTCCATCCCTTTTTTTTTTTTTTTCCTTTCTGAAGTTTGGAACAGAAGCACAAACATAAAAATAATGTCTCCAGCTCAAAGAAGGGTTATTGCAATGCAGTGGGAAGTTTATATGCTACTTGTTATGATGCACAGCCTGGAGTGCAATAATTTCAAACAAAGTATTATTATACACAGAGAGCAATCAAATATCTCATGAGAGACAGTTTGGAAGGGATCAATTTATTCTTACACAGCTAATGTAAGGAGCAAATAACTCCTTTTGATTACTAAGACGTCAGGGAAGTTTATCAGTTTAATATAAAGAATAGTTAATTGATCAAAATAATACCTGATTGAAGCAAGAGGGTTTTTTTAAAGAGCGCTTTTACTTTCATAGAATCATAGACTGGTTTGGGTTGGAAAGGACCTTTACTCAATTACCTTAATCCAAAAACCAGCAGAGGGGTAGAAGATGTGTAGGACTTAACTTCTAAGTGACAAACGCAAATGAGATGTCCAATTTAGGTTGGATTTTAATGCGTACTGAGGTCTCTCCACTAAGATGTCACACAGAGGGCCCTCAGCTCTGCTTTTGGGCGAGGGCAGGACTGACTTTTTCAGTAACAATTCAGACTGAGCCCAGTTCAAACTGCTTGTAAATTCCTGCCCGCAGCAGACACGGTGCCAAGCCCACCTTATCAGCTGAGCATTGTCATGGGGTTTACGAGGTAGTAGCTTCAACTTCCTCCAGTCCAGAAACTCATGGAGGCTGGTGAAAGGGTCTTGAGAAATGGAGCACTTGTCCATGTCGTTCCATACTTCCACTCCCACCAGGGCTACTCGGATGTTCAGTGGCCTGTAGAACTAACGAGGAAAATAAAACAGAAACATGTCCCTAATAACCATTTTAGACCTCATTGGATTAGAATACTTCAACATAAACATAAAGAACCTTTCTGTGGAGATTAAAAGAGTCTCCGGGGCAAAAGTGAACACCTGATGGGACTGGCTCAGCCAAAGTAATTCCATGACTTCCAGAGGGCAGTCGGGGCAACACTGGCAGTGGAGCTGAGACAACAATCCTGAGACTAACGTGGAGAAGGATTCCCGAATCCATCAAAGCCAGACCTGGCTGACAGCCCGAGAGAAACATGCACTACATCTCTGTCTCGTTTCCGTGCGCTGCAGTCACTTGGATAACGCTGGCATTTGCCGGGCATAAATTAAGGCTGAAACAAAGAATACCTTGCAATGTGCAAAATCAGTTTGGAGCAGGTAACATATAAACAAACACCTGTCCTCTGGTAATGAGTCAGCAAGACAATTATGGATGAGGCAGAGGTGTCTTCAGCAGCTTGTTTTTAATCAGGAACACTTCTCCTCGAGCTATTGCCCTTGAAGTATCACTTGATAAGTTCTCAGCTAAATTAAGACTCTCTCAGTTATGATTTCACTACTGGACTCCCAGTGTTTTCTGGCCATACGGCCCAATAGAAATAAACTCTGATTTGTTCAAAAACCACTGTAGAGGACTCCTAGCCTTTATTGTGAAGAAATCACTTCAAAACAAACAAACAAAAAAATCCACTGCATGTGTCTCTCTTATTTCTCTCACTCTTACCATCTGCTTCCTTAAGCACAGTGTATTTTTAATTCTGCCACTTTCCTTGGATTATTAGCTGTGTCTTCACAGGCCCTTTCTTGGCCTTACAGTTGGACATTCCCTCGTTGCTGCAAAGGACTTTGTTCTCCAAATTTCTTCCTAAAATAATCCTCTTATTTTCCACAGGCTGTTCTGTAGGTGATTATCCCCACCCTCTTCCCAAGTGAATAAAATCCTAGCTCTCTTTAGGAACAGTGCTTCCACAGGTCCGTGCATCCCATATAAAGCCAAGCAGAGCTCCCAGTGTTGGACACTGAAGGGTTAAATTTACTCTTTTGATTTTACTGGTTGGAGAGAAACATTGCTCTGGAATACAGGAGTGGTAGGAAAGCTGCAGGGTTAGCTCCTTGAAAAGGTGGTTAGGAGGAATGGGAAAGGCTGGGAAAGCTGCTGATGTGAGTGCAGTGTCTTTCTTCATTTTCAGGTGGAAGAAACAGAGATTTCACAGCAACATCCTTCAGAAAGTGTAGTGAGGTTGGGAAAAGTGAAACAATCCTCATAGCTCTTACCTTATCGACGTAGTTTGCAATTTCTATCAGCCTCTGCTTAATCTTTTCCACATCTTTGCCTTGCCTCTGAAACTTGGAAGGTAAAGGATCAATGTACCAGCAGCACAAACCCCACAGTTGGCCCCCAACAGCCCCCCTTACTCTGTGAGCACCTCAGGGGGGTTTGGGGATTACAGAGTGCAGCCAAAACCCAGCGGGAGATTCCTGTTGGACTCATGGGACCATGATCGGCCTCAGAATAAGCCCAGGCTATGGGATAGGATTTTGGATCCCATGAAAAGCTTTTAAAACCTCTAAATCTCACATAGGAATCTTTTAGGGACTGACGTTTTGGGGGGGAAAAGGCTCTTCTCTTTGCAATTCCCTGATTAGCAGTGTCCAAGGAGACACAAAAAAAATTACGGAGCAAAATAATTCAGAGTAAGTTCTCGATCTTTGCCTCCCCTTCACCTCAGGGGGACACTTCCACAGCCAGTGCTGGTGCCTGGCTCTGGAGCTCCCTGTGCAAACCACGAGAAGGTCCATGGTGTTGGTGCAAAGTGCTGCTTCCAAAGCTCTGGCAGCGCCACCGAGGTCAGGGGGAACGGCAGCGAAGGTCTCACTCGCTCAAGGAGACCCTGGGCAGAGAATTCAGATTTGCCCCTTCTCCTACAGCGACAGGTACTGTTATTGGAGAGTCAAATTCCATGAGGCTTTGCAAATCATTTTACAGCTGACTCTCAGTGTTGCCCTGCCTTAATAATCCCTTCCGTCGCTTGGCCCTAATTAGGGAAGATGATTTGCTTCTGAAAACCAGCACATTATTGACCGGAGCACGTGACTTCAGTGCCATGGTAACTGAACTGCCTTCCCCATTTCCTGCCAGTGCTTCCCATAAGTTTTTATTTCCCAGTGCCTTACCTCACGATTATCAGCCACAATAACAAGCTCCACGTACTTCGTTGTCTTCAGAGCCTCCCTCTTGTACTGTCAAAAAAAAATCATGAAAATTGTATTTTGTTTTCAGCCTCAGTACAACAAAGTGCTTGCAGGGGGAGACAAAACATTTCAGGTTTCCAAAGATTTCACTACACATGAATGTGTACTGCGTTCCTTCCCCTCGTGGAAGTTTTCCTTCCTTACAAAGACCCCCCAGGATGTGATCACAGAAAGCAGAGGGTGGTGCAAAGTGTCTCTCAACCTTTCAGCTTTCTGCAGTTGCAATGTCTGAGTTATCTTTCCTCGCAGGAGAATGTCACCTAGAGCAGAAAGACCTTTGCTTCTTCCAAGGCATGTTTAAAGAAGCGATGAGACAACTTCTAACAAACATTTCAAACAATAGACAAACTGGCTACGAAGAAAAAGGAGAGATAAAGGGATATTGAGTGAAGCAGAGGAGAGGTCAAGAGGTCTACTGATAAATTATGTAGGAAGAAAAACCCAAGAACAAAAACTGCAGGAAAAAGAAAAAGCAGAACCAACTGTCAGTGTCTGGGGAAGCAAATTAATACTCTAAAAACAGAAGGCATACATTGAATTTTGTATCTGCATATTCATAGAAAAGAACTGGTCATGATACTTGAAGTTCTAAATGCAGGTCTAAAGGAATCATAATGTTTAGCTGGGGGAAAAAAAAGTCCCTGAAGAAAGTGAAATGATTTTGCAATAGTAAAAAATCCTAGCACAGCTCCTCTGCTACCCTTGATTCAAGTGACTTATTAATGACTGCAGAAGTTCTGTGATTTACAGCAGCTGAGCATCCATTCTATCATTCCTTCCATGTGTCTGGAATAAGACAATTAGGGAAAAGAGACCTCAGCAGAATATCTGATCTTTGTGCCAGAACTTAAGGGGCTGAAGCAGATGTCTGACCTACTACTGACCATGATGTCTTGGACCAAACCAGTGCTCTGTAACCTAAAACATGACTAAAGCTTTCCAAGGAAAACTGCTCCAAGTCAAACTGTGTGATCCCCCAAGCTCAGCCAGGGCTGGACATCGCCTTCCAGCCAAATTTCACAAGGCTTTTTTTTCCCATTGTCAAAGTGTTCCTCTGCTTTATCTGCAGATAAATCATTTTGGATGTTTTGCAAGAAACCTCATGTTCAGAGGAAAGTGAACAATGTAATCTGTGGTAACTGATTCTTATGCTCATATTTAATAGTGTCACACAGCCTTTGAGCTACAGTAACTGGGAAATAGTTAAGTCCCATTTGGACAGTGTTTATGAACAGAGAGAGGAGTAAAAACTATCGATAATGAGCTAAACATCAAGGATACAAACCCTTCAAAGGATTACACTTATTAGGGGGTCTGGACAAGGAGCTGAGGTGGATGCTGTTCCAAACAAAGAAGAAAAGATGACACAGGAAAATCCAAGTGCAAAGATACAGGAAGAGCTCTGTCACATCAGTCACTTTAAAACATTACTTCTTACCAAGAGTAAACCTGTTTGGAGTGGAGACAGTTTGCTGGGGGGGGAAATTGGCTAGCAGGGCATCATCACACAAGCCTCTGGTGACTGCCTTGCTTAACAAGCCTGTTCCTGAGATTTGCCCCAAGGCTGTGTGCGTTCCTCGGGTACAAAATTGATTTGTAAACCAGCCCCAATCATGACTTCTTTCAGCCTGCCTTCAGCAGCCAGCCGCAGCAATGCACAGCCACGGCCTGAGTCAATGCCTGCGAGTCAAACTGCAGTCACTGACACAGCCAGGACAGATGCACACATGGGGGGCAACGTGTTTTGTTCCACTGACTGTCACCTTTCTCCCCTGGTCCTACCATGAAACTGCTGTCCCATGCAGCTGTAGCCCTTCTTCGTGCTTCCCTGCCTGGGAATTAGCACAGCTTGGGTTCACACTGCTTGTCCCTTTCTCTGTGACCCACCCGCCCCAAACGACTCCCCTGCCTGATCTGGGCACCACCAGCACCACCAGAATGGCTTTTTGGGGCTGCAGAGAAAATTCCATCCTGCAGGGGCTGTCCTACACACCGGGCTTGCTCCCTGTAGGATCCCACCTCAGTGGAGCTCAACTGGAAAACACACTCCCTGCTGCAATTTGAGGGTCCACTGAGTCATGAAATGACCCGGTATCTGCTGAGCCCCAGCTCCAACGGGGCAAAGCGTGTCTGCAGACATCTGTGCATCACCTGAAGGGCTCTGTTGGAGCTCATGTTTGGATCTGGGCAGCTGAGTCTGCTGCTTGTCCCATCCTTGATCTGTACTTACATCTAACCCAAAGGTCAGGCTAACACTGCTCTCGCATTTCAGCTCTGCTCCGTAAGGGTTTAATGCAGGTAGTTAAGTGAAGAGTCGGGGGGGGAAAACAATGAACCAAAATCTCCCCCCTGAACCTAAGACTAGATTTCTGCATAATTCTGTCAGCCGGGGGAATTTGGAGCAGGCTTATGTCTCCCTTCTTTGCAGGTCATCTTTATTCAGTGTGTCCTGACAGTCTGCTTGGCTGATGACAACACTGAGATATGAAAACTCACTCCATATATTACATTTGACAGAATTCCTACGTTAGAAGCGTATCCAACACACTCATTATATGTATTGCGCCCATCCATATGATGTGACTGTTGACAGGTTTTATAATTATGTCCACTGAACCACAGCAAAAATAGTTTTCAGATGTTTAAAGTGAAGTCTGGGAGGTAGCTGAAGCCATCAACAAAATGTGAGAACCACAAGGGTAATAATACAATTGCTTTGACTGTATCAGCTTGTTACGTGCACACATTTTATTTCAGTGTTACATTGATTACTTCAGTGAAATGCAGTCAAAAGTCACAGAGAATTCGGGGAAACCTTAAAAAAAGTTATGGAAAATGCTTTTCTGATGCAACCTACAGATATTTTTAGAAATTCATTTAATTCTTAAAATGGTGTAGGGAAAAGCTAATGTGTTAGATGTAACGTTTAATATTCCCAAAATGTAAAATAACTAAACTCCACTCCCCAAATAATATCCAGGGATGCAATTTAGGTTGCTCTCCTTAAAAATTGACCTGATGCAGAGACTTGGTCCTACATGCAAGTACAAATCCCCATATTGTGACATTTGCTCAGTGCTGAGGACAGATTTGTATCATTATATAACTCCTGAACACCGAAACCAGCCTTTTCTACAATCCTCATCCAATATGCAGACAAACTTATTACAGTATTTCCTCTTCCTGATTTCTGGCTCATTTAATTTTCTGCAGTTTCCATTAGCATTTCACATTAAGTGCATTTCTGCCTACATAAAAGCAACTACAATAATACATCTGTAAAATAATATGGTGAGAATTTGTCTGCGTAAAAGATTTTCCTACCAGAATGTAAAGTTTCAGAAGCTGGAATCAGCAAGGCAGCACATGCTCTCCTCCACCTTGGGTGGGGCAAAAACTTCTGCTCAGTGTTCTTAGGGGGTCTTAAATTCTTGGCATAATCACACAAGAACCAAAATCTATTACCATAACATGATAAAAATGATACGTTGAAAAGAAAGTAAAAAGCAAGTTAGGCTCGTGGGATTGAGAAAAATAATAAAGCTTTACCAAATAGTTTCAAGCCTGCACTTGAGCAGATGACACCAACAGCTGATGGTGTGGGTTGGTGTTTGGCTCAGCAGAGCCCTTTTGTACCGGAGTACTGACAGGCAGCGATATGGAAACGCTGCCAGGGATGTTCTCAACCAAGCAGACACATAAAAGTGCATCATCCACCTACCCTGGTGGCTTGGGAATGGTGTGATGTGTCACTGTCAGCAGCGCTCACGACGGAGATGTCCGGCTGGTGGCCACAGGACCCCGGGGCTATTCTCAGATCCTCTGCTCCGTAGATCTTGTGTTCACTTGTAGCACCTTCTAATGGCTCCAGCACGTAGCTTTTGTTTCCAAACACAATAATTCCCCTGGGACGGAGGAGAGCACAGTAAGATGCATGGCTTGGAACTACAACAAAGTTACTACAGGTTTGATAATGATGGAGTAGGAGAAAGCAAAACGCTGATTTACAATGTCACGGTCGAGCGGAGCAGCAAACATCAAAGCTGCCTATTTGTCATTGCCCACACTACACTTTAAAAGAAGCGATGTCTCACAGAAAATTTGTCCCTTCTGAAAGTGCTGCACTGCAGAGCAAAATGGTATTTGTGTTTTCTTTGTGTTCCGTGCTGCCCGTGGATGTGTTGCCATCGCCGAGTGGAGCCACGGCGCTCCTGTGGCCCCGTGGCAAATGGGAACCACCAAAATCCTGGTGAAATGTCCTCGGAGGGAAGGGTACAACAGGAAACCATTCCTTACAACCTGCAGTGTGCATTGCACCTTCCAGTGCCTGAAGGGGCTCCAGGAGAGCTGGAGAGGGACTGGGGACAAGGGATGGAGGGACACAGGGAATGGCTTCCCACTGCCAGAGGGCAGAGTTAGATGGGATATGGGGAAGGAATTGTTGGCTGGGAGGGTGGGCAGGCCCTGGCACAGGGTGCCCAGAGAAGCTGTGGCTGCCCCTGGATCCCTGGAAGTATCCAAGGCCAGGTTGGATGGGGCTTGGAGCAACCTGGGCTGGTGGAAGGTGTCCCTGCCCATGGCAGGGGGTGAAACAAGATGATCTTTAAGGTCCCTTCCAGCCCAAGCCTTTCCAGGATTCTATGATGTTTCCACTTCCAAGGAAGGCTGCTGGTGCAGCTCAGCACTGCAAACACAACCAGTGGTGGGGGTGTCCTTCATCTGCACATGCTGGAACAGGAAAGTAGGACAACCCACAGCAAACCCTCTGGAATCACTAATTATAACTGCGGCTGTAGGATCACAAAGCAAGAAAACTCCTGGACATGGGGACTTCAGCATTAGAAGGCATGAAATAGCTTTACAGAAGGGCTCGGGTAGAAATTACTGAGTCAGGAAGGATTTTGACGCTCTGTGCCTGATGTGCATCCTGAGAACATTCTGCCAACCACACAGGAGGGTCCTGGGCAACTCCTACATGGAGCTGGACATCAGGTTTTGTTGGGTACCTGTGTGACCACCCAAAAACACCCTTTGAAACCAATTTCTCTTTACTAAACTAGAGACAAACCTTTGTTTGTGGGGTGTTGTAAGCATTCATCAATCAGACACCACACTGGACCCTACGCTTTATTGCTAATTCCTTCCCTGTCTTTAAATTATGAAAGCTTTGAACCCTTAAGCACTGGCAAAGGGTCAGCAGCAATAATTACAATGAAACTCCATGAAACTTTTAATTGACCAAGGCATTCTTCCTCGATACCTCCTCTGAACTGCTCTTTACCATCTCTATATGCTATCAAACTGCAATCATTTTCAGCCCAAAGCTGGCTGGATTTTATTAGTGCATCTTTTTGGTGTATTAGAAGTGTCTGCCCTTTTTATTTCTGTCTGTGCTGCAACAAAGGTAAGATACTACAGCCATTGTGAGACCGATACATGTCGCTGTACAATTCTGCAGAAAGCTAAAAAAAAGAAGGAGAAAGAGGAAGGACCCAAAAGCAGACTAGTGATGCCATAAAGACTGATTATAAGATAAAAAGGACTGGGCAAAAAGCTGCCTTAGCTGTTCTATTCTCAGCAAGATATGATGAAGGAACTCAAAGTCTTTGGTCTCCCAGGCAGTTAACTGGAATATTCTATTCACTCCAAGCTGGCTGCACAGTCATGCCACAGAACATCTTTAACACCAGTTCAACCGAGCCATCAGACAATCATTCCACTGCCACCAGAACAGCTACAAATCCAAGAGAAAAAAGAAGACTGGAAAGCCATGATATTAAAGTCTGTCCAACAGCCTTTGCAGGAGCTTGTTTTCCTGATGTGGACCAAGGGGCTGATAATTCATTTGTAGCTTCCTTAGCACCCCTGGCAGATCAGGTAAGATATATCCCTGACCCACTGCTCCGCAGGCTCTGGGTGATGGATCGCAGCTGGAAAAGCAGGAGTGATTTATCACAAAGCCCTTGCAGCTCCAGCCAGGATTCCAACAGCACTCGTGACATACGAGAGACCTCCGAGCAGGTCACCCCCTCATCTGAGTCACCTCACACCCCACACTTCTCAATTATTATCAGACCCGCCTTATTCCTTGGAGGACTTGGGAAACCGGGAGAACATATTCCCTTTACTCCAACAACCAGCAACTCTGTAATCAGCACAATCAAATAAGGATTGTTGTCTTTGCTTGGTGCAATTAATCATTTAATTTTGGAGGCAGCTGGAATGAGCACTGGAGGCAGGAGTCCATTAGTCACTGTTTGAAATGGGCCAGCCCCGTACCAGCGACTCAAAACCAATATAAAACCATGAAGGGTTTTATTTTTAACATCAAACTTCTACTTCTTAGAACATTCACTTTACAAATTAGAGACTGAAATAATTTTCTTTAGTTACACACGCATTAGAAAGGCAGAGATGTAAAACTTTTACCGGGTAGATTTTTTTCTATGCATTTTTTCCCTATTTTAAAGCCAGCTGTTTGTTTTCAGGAGTTCATATCCAAAACATGCCACATCAATGCCAAGTCTCCACAGTGTCCCTTGAATACCCAACTACTGTCTAAAACAACTAAACAACCATTTCTTAACCCCTCATTTTCTTTAGGTGCAGCAGACAGGGACAAATGATTATATACCAGAGTGAGGAATTTTGGGTCTCACTGAGCACACCAGAGTCAGGGCTGCCTGACCCCCATCCCAAGTGACACCACGAGCCTTTAGGGACAGTTCCACCTTCACATGGGGGAGCAATCCCATGGGAAAGAAAATCTGCAGATCTGGCATAAAGACAAACACACATTCCATTTAAGGCACACTTCTCCCTTGAGTGCTGCCTACAGGATATCAGCACTTGGCTTGTGACCATCCGTAATAAGATAATGAATATCAAATATGAATTTTCTTGGCCCGCTCTCTGGTTTTGACTGATTTTCTTTTCCTACAATTGCATTTTCCCCCCAGCGACCAGTGCCAAGCACAGCACCTTAAAAATGTATCTGGACAAAAACTATGGTTTCTGTCTCACATTTTTGGTCTGAACCAGAAAAACTTACCAGCCGTTCAGTACTAAGAATCTGATGCAAATAAAATAAATCCATAACTCTTGTTTCCTTCCACTCCCATCAGGTGTGTTAAAGCAGCCTCTGTTACTCCTACACAGTTTCTGTGCCTCCCTCTTGAACAAACTTCTCCCACACGTCTGAGCCATCCCATAGTCCCCAAAGTACAAGGTGGTGCAACTTTTCTATTTTTCAGAAGCCTCTAACATTAAATAAAATGATGTTTCCCAATGTGACAAATAGATGGTAAATTAAATTACAGATTCCCAACTAAAAATCATAACAAAGGGACTTGAGCAACTTTGTGAGGACTCAAGAAGTGGATGGTCCATAAGACCAACATCCACTGAGATCTGTGGGATTTCTATCATTACGTCTACCAGGCAAAAAGACTACCAGAATTCCCAAGCTTCTAAATACCTGCGGGACAAAAGCACTAAAAAGTATTCAGTTTTTGGTCTCCAGGTGTCTAACTCGTGGCATGTGTGTTTCCCCCAACCCCAAACCAAACTGATGCTGGGAAGTCAGAAAGATCCTGTAAATGAGCTGAGCAGGAAAGAAAGGAGACAGCCCAAACCCTATCTAAGACTACCACTCTGTCTTTTTCATCACTGGAAAAAATATCTATACCATCCAGCCTGTCCAGACAGTGGTTCACAGGCTCTGAGCCAACTGGAAGCAGCTCCAGTGTGGTCTCGAACCTGAGCTGACTTTTTACTCTGCCTCTCAACAGGGTTTGATTCCTGCTCTTGTCTGGGGGTCAGCCCCAAAACAACCACAGCCACACTGCTGCTCATCAGCTCTGGACATGGACAACTCGCTGGTCTTTGCCTACTGTTCTCCATAATGGACTTATGGGGAATGTGCCTGTGAGATGGGAGAACTCTCTCCATCTCAAAGAAAAAGAAATTAAAACATAACTTATAAAATTAATTCGGTATTAATTGCTATTTAACTTGCCAGGAGTCTTTCAATCAGGGAAATGTCATTTTCATCGAATAATTCCACTATTTAAACTGTCGATAAAGTGATTTCTTTTTTTTCCTCTTGAAAGAAAAGCCAAAACAAAACTTAAAGCAAGACCAGTCGTATTCCATAAATCAACAGGCTTTAGGAAATCTCAAAATATAAATGGGATTTTTCTTTTCCAACTTGTCAGCAGAAGCAAAGGCCCTGCCAACATAAACCATCAACACATGCTTGTCTGAGAAATTGTGATGCTGAAGTAAAACTTGGCTAAAACAGCATTATATGAAACTATTACATATTATTCTGCTGCACTATACGGGGGAAGTCGAGTCAGTCGATAAACCTGGGATCCACAGATGCAATTAGACATTTGGTTTTAATGAAGCTCGCAGTTATACTCATTTCTAAACAATAATAATAAAAAGCTCTACTACCACTGGAGGAGGAATGTTCTCAGTTTGTCAGGAATTAATTAGAGGGCTCTCATGCT
The DNA here is from genome assembly GCA_013396735.1 of Grallaria varia. Lineage (NCBI taxonomy): Eukaryota > Metazoa > Chordata > Aves > Passeriformes > Formicariidae > Grallaria > Grallaria varia. The sequence goes on from VWZG01007037.1 coordinate 695,604, forward strand.
TACACACCCCACCCTCAGACACGACACAACGCCGCAGGGCTCATGTGCCACCTAAAAACCTGCAGGACCTTCATATCACAATTCATGGCACAGCTTCCAAAGCAGAGGGGCTGATCCCACGGCTGTGCCATGGATTTCAATGAGTTTTAGGGAAATAGGTGCTGGATTCGGAGCCCTGTGGCCCCAGAGTGCCGTTCTCACGCCGCTGACAGGGCAGCAATCCCTCCCTGCAGGGTCTCTCCACAGGCACCATCCCAGGAGGGGATCCACACAGGGCGAGGGCATTTCTGTTTGTTTTTCTTCCACATTCTTCATTCTTGGGACTGTGTCTAACAAATTCCCAGGCTAGTAAGCAGGCAAACAAACAACAGAGGAAGAAAAATGAAGTGGCGAAGGAAGACTTCACTTTTGGGCTGTTTTAATAAGTTGCAGATGAATACAAGTGGGATAAATGAGCAAGATGATCTATTGACTGTGTTTCTAATGGGATAGCTGATATTTAGGTATTTTCCAAACGGTTGGGTCATTCTTTAACTTTAAAGGACTGGGAAATATAGAGAATGGGAGCTGGACTCTGGAGGCAGGAATAGTCCTGTCTCCACCACTGCCCCATGCGAAAGGCAAGTCGCCTTTTCTGCATCAGTTCCTCACCTTTAAAATGGGAGAGAAATTTTAGTAATTATCTATTGATGAAGGGCAAAACACCATAGCCAAATAATCCCATTATCCTACTGCAGCGCACAGAAGGATTCTGTTAAAATAACCAATCTGACCCAAATCAACAGAGGGCGACATCTCCAAGGGAGGTGAAAGCAGTCGCACCCTTGGTTTGCAGAGGCGCTCTCACACAGACACATCGTTACTCACACGGGTTTTATTGCAGCCAGTGTCTTCCATTAACCTGAAAATACATCCTCTAGCACAGTGGGTGAAACGTGGTCAGGGCCAGAGACTACTGGAGCACGCACTCAATCCTTCCCCAGTGCAAGGCAGGCCTGTCCAGAGGGGGCACAGCCTGCTCTGCAGCTCTGATGCCTGGAATTTGAGCAAGGAGTCACTTGAATGGAAAGCGATAGACGCAATCCCGTGCCCAGCGTTTGTGTCGCCAGGAATGATAATTTTTTGGTCCTCACAGAAAGTGTCACCTGCGGGCTCAGCTGGCAGGGTGACGAACCAGACCAAGGGAAGCAGGGAAAAACGAAGGAGGAAAAAGAGTCGTTGGCATCGGTGCCAACTTTGCGAGCGGGTTTTACAGCACCGTGCAGCAAACGGCGTGGCAGCAGAAGAAGGGTTGGTTCAAACTTGCACGTCACGTTAAGTGCCAGAGCCAGCCTGGATGGAGAATGGAGAGGCTCCAACAGCTGGGGAGGACCATCCCTCACACTCGTCCTGGCAGCAGCAGAAGCAGCAATCCCTGCGCACGTGGGCACAGCCCACACACAACCGTCCCAGGATGGACCTGATGTTCACGTGAGATGCCAGGGGTGACTGAGATCCAGGAGCTGCTCAGCCCTCCGGCAGCCGGCACACGGGAGCTGCAAAACGCCAGAAACCGAGTGCCTTTGAATGCTAAGCTCAAAATCCTCCAGTAGTTTCACGGTCAGATAAATTACAAACCGTGTGGGATGTTTACAGGAGCTAAAAGCTCTTCAGAAAGTGCAGAGGACAAGCACACATCCCAACCAGTGCTTTGCTCAACGGGGATTTTCTCCTAACTTAACTTTTGGATGAAATCTGCCCTTCTGTGGAGAAATCATGCTTGAGAAATCACGAGGAATTTATGAGGGGTTTTTTCTCATTGGTTTCCAACTTTCATTCCTTTTTTAAATAGCTGATGTCTGGAGTGTCACATTTAAATCCCCTCTGCAGCTGACTGTGTCTGGGATGCAGGGAGTTCAGCCAGACCGTCGGAAAAATGGATGGCTCTGGGACTGGCAGCTCCTGTACCATCACTGTGTGCAATCCCAGGGAAAAGGAGTGGCTATTCCCTCCTGGGGCCTTTTCCCATCCCTGTCCCTGTGGACACACCTGCTGCTGAGGCTGGACAAGGACTAAATACCTTTTGTATGTGTGGATGGGATTATTATGTAGGAATTTGGGTTCTTAGGGTATTCAAACACGTTTTGATGTTTCAGAAGGACAAGGCTTCCTATAAGATTTGTGGTTTTAAGCTACTGAGGCACTTCTGGGAGCACCTCTCAAGCTCCCCCGACCAAGAGGTCACTGCAGGTGTCTTTGTGGCTGCACGTTCCTGTGCCAGAGTCCCCTGCCATCCCCTGGACCACAGACTGTGTGCTGCAGCTTTCTGTTTGCTCCATTCTGCACTCAGAGAAAGCAACAAGGGAAAAATCAGTCAAATCTGAACAAATTTATCACAGAAGATGTGAGTGGTGGCCACGGGCCAGAATTATTTGCTAAAAACTTGAAGGGCCTCCAGGCTAAGTATACAGAAGGGTATTTCCTGAGGACAGGATGGAAAGGGCTTGACTTTGTGGTACCTTTGCCTTCCCACAAGCCTTGACAGTCTGATGGGCTTTCTTGTCCAGAGGGAGGCACCAGAAACCCTGATTGCCCATTGTTCCCATTCCCTGCACTCAGCATTTACCATCTCCTCTCTGCCATTCAGCCCTTCCCCGTCCGGAGGAGCCAGCAGGATACGGATTATGGTGTGATTATATTCCCCTCTGACCTGCATTTTGGGCAGCCATTAGTGTCAATCCGAGTGTTTTTGCCATTGCAGTCCTGTGTGAAGCGAGGAGCTGGAATGTTGTGTCTGTGAGGATGGACCATGGCTGGAATACCTGTGTGTGTAAGAAAGCCAAGCCTCCTCCTCACTCATCTCTTACCCTCTGCCTGCCTGGCAAATGTAAACCAGTCAAACCTGTCTTAGTTTCCAGATTTCACTCTGTGTTCTTCCTCATCACGGGGTAACCACATCATGTTTCCAAGCCAATAACACACCTCAAATGCTCAGCCATGGGGCTGCACTGGAAGGAAGAACTTGGTGGGCCAGAGCAAAGTTGCTCCAGCTCAGCACCTCGTTTCTGGCCTTGGCCAACAGCAGATATTCAGGAGTGAGGTGTAAGAAGATGTAAGAAGCCCCAGTTGGTATCCCCAGCTCTGACAGCCAGAGCATCAGGGACATCTGTGGGTTCAACAGCCCTGGAGGGGCTCCCTGAACTCCCCTTCCCAAATTGCCTCACCTTTTTTGATTGTCCTGATACTTTTTATATCGACACCCACCCATGACAGTGAGCTCCAGAGCTTCATTATGTGGAGAATAAAAAAAGGACTTTCCTTTGCTCCAAAATCTCCTTTTATGCCTCCTAATTTTGTGGTTATGAAAAAAAATTCGTGACTGTCCCCTCTTGGGCATGACGTTCAACCCTGTTTCATCATGCCCCTTTTCTGCGTCATCTCCTTTCAAAAGTGACAAACCCTAGTCTATTTTCTCCCTTTGGATAAAAGCTGTTCCCTACCTTTGATTATAATTTTTGCCCTTCTCTGTACCTTTTCTGGATATAATGCCTCTTCCTTTTCCGAGATGGGGACGAGGAGGGGAAAACAAGACCCGCATGCAGAATTCAAGGCATGAGTGTCCTACGGATTTAGAAAGTGGTAATGAGGGTTCTTGTTTTATCCTCTATTTCTGTCTCAGTAATTCCTGTGATCCTTTTTGCTTCTCTCACTGCTGCTGAGCACTGAGGCTTCAGAGCACGCTGATATGGGGAACCTTTCCTTTATGGCTGGTTTCATGTCTTTTAATGAACTCTCCTAACCTGCGGGAAAAGATAGAACTCCTCCCTGTCCACCCCTGGAAGAGTGCCCATGGTGCCTGTCTAGCAGGAGTGGGAGGACATCAGTGCTCTGAGGTTTCAGAGGGCTAACAGTGGGCACTTCCTTCCAGTAGATGTTTTTCAGGCACTCAAACTCCAGCCCCACGCAACAGCCATGGAAGGTGGGTCAAACCATTAGATGAATGTCACAGATGGAGCAACTGAGACAGAAGGATTTGTCTCGTTCACTTAGAAACCGTCCCCAATTCAGAAACAGACCCTGAAAGCGAGAGCAGTCTTTGCTTCCCCTGGCTGCTGCAGGTGGAACAGCTGCTCCAGGGACTGGCCTCACCTGGGGCTCCACGTGGTGTCCCATGTCTCTACTCCTGCACCCTGTAGCCTTCATCAGGCTGTGGGAGAACAAGAGTCCCTGCTCCAGCAAGCTGGGGGGCAAGTACGTCATCCTATCCCATCCTATGCTATCTCATCCCTTCCCATCCTATGTTATCCTAGACCATCCCATGGTATCCTATTCAATCCCATCCCATGCTATCCCATCCCATCCTATGCTATGCTATCCCATCCCATCCCATGTTATCCTATCCTATCCCATCCCAACCTATCCATAACTATTTCTCCAAGCTAGCAAAGCAAGCCATGGTGTACTTTTGAACAGTCTCATTTCCCCTCATACTATTTCAGACTGGATCACACGCAATAAAAGAGAATCAAAGAATAGTTTGGGTTGGAAGTGACCTTTAAAAGGCCATTTAGTTTCAACCCCCCTGCTCTGAGTAGGGACAACTCCCACGACAACTTTCCCCCCATATTCCCAAGGGATGCGCTGCCACAATAACGTTTTGGTGGCACAGCACACGCAGCAGCTAAACAGGCACAGACACAGAGATACATCCTCAGCTGATCTCCTGCTAGAACAGAACATGCAATGCACAGGAAACTTGTGAAACTTTGTCCTGAAAAAGCTGCTGCTCCGTTTTTCTCCTGTGGAGAAGGAGCCTAATGCTGTCAGCTTGCACTTTGGGGATTTGTCTGCAATGGAGATGAGAGAAAAATGTCACGCCAGCATATGCTGCCTTGACATATCTGCCTACAGAAACCTGGGAAACGACTCTGTGAGCTCAACAACTGTAAAAAGAGCACATTAGAGAAGAAAGGAAATACTTCTGATGTGGAGGAGAGGGTGTTCTCCTGAGAGCTGTTAATTTTTCAGGTAGCTCTGGAACAAAGATATCAGTGCAGACCCTGTCCCCCACGGTGCAAATTTTCCCTGTGGACCTTACAGCACTGTGATCCCTTTAACTAAGGTACTGAGAGCACCGCGGCTTATTTCTACTTATAACTTTAAATTTTGGATCAATTTTTACAGTGAGAGAGACAGGTGAATGCTGACTGCCGTGGTCCATGCAAGGGGTTAATTAGATAAACTCGTGGAAGATGCCAGATACATAATGGGGCGCCCATAAAGCCAAAGGAATCCCATGCCACATCCTACAGCAAGTGGGTTATTCCCACGGGGACCGGGGTCCTGGTAACCAAGTGTTTGCTCTCTCTGCTGCTGTCAGTCCCAGGGCTCCCTTACAAAAGCCTTGGCAAGGCCACTACTGCACAAAATGCAAAATCAAGGGAAAAAGAGTCCAGCTCCTCATGCTGCTGGTAGATAAATTAAACACAGAAAAGGCTGAGACAGCTGGAAATCTGACAGGAAAACTGGGTTTTCCAGGGAGAACTCTAGAGCCAATTTACAGTTAATTACTGTGATTTGGAACAGCTCTGTGAGTAAATACCAGCCTCTGATTGTCCAAGTAAGGAAGATAATTGTTTCCTGAACTGTGTCCATTGTGTACTTAAGCTGTTGTCAGCCTGTTCCTTTCTCAGACTCGGAAGGGGGTTGGTTTTTGGCGATGGGAACCTGCTACTCTCCCGATAACAAGCAGCTAAAACCCTCATGCCGAGCATCATACCTGCCACGAGCCCAATTTATTGAGCTCCACAACTCTGTATATTCTATGCATCAGGGAATAAATGATTTTATAGATTTATGAAGCCACCTCTCCTAACGATGAGGCTGCTGGACAATGTGTGAGTTTGCAGCTGCAAAGCAGCATCACTGGGGAGACAGTTTTTGGGGACAGGGAGGACTGAGGGGCCACCAGGCACTGCCAGCCCGAAAATGTGCCAAGCACCACATCACTTCGAAAGGCACAGAGAGGGACGTGCAGTGAGAGAGAAGGGATGTCTCTTGGAATAAAAAACCCAAATTGTGTCATCTATTTCTATTTTTTTTTTCCTCTCCAGAGCGACTCGAGGGAAAATGAACTGCAGAGATTCAACTAACACTTGAAAAAGGGGCAGAATTGTGGAATCAGTTATGTTGGAAAAGCCCTCTAAGACCATGGAGTCCAACCATGCCCCAGCACTGCTGAGGCCACCATGGACCATGTCCCCAAGTGCCACATCTAAGTGCCCTCAGTTATGTTGGAAAAGCCCTCTAAGACCATGGAGTCCAACCGTCCCCCAGCACTGCTGAGGCCACCACTGACCATGTCCCCAAGTGCCACATCTAAGTGCCCTCAGTCATGTGGAAAAGCCCTCTAAGACCATGGAGTCCAACCGTCCCCCAGCACTGCCAAGGCCACCACTGACCATGTCCCCAAGTGCCATGTCTATGTTTCCTCCAGGGGGAGGAAACCCCTGCCCTGGGCAGCCTGTTCCAGTGCTTGACAACATTTTCAGTGAAGAAACTCAACCTAAACCTCTCAACACAACTTAAGGCCATTCCATCTTGTCCTGTGACTGCGTTACCTGAGAAAACAGACCCATCGACCCCCAACCCTCCCCTGGATCCATCAGGGAGCTGCAGAGCCAGAAGGTCCCCCCTGAGCCTCCTTTTCTCCAGGCTGAGCCCACTCAGCTCCCTCTGCTGCTCCAAACCCTTCACCAATATTGATACACTCATTAAAAGGCAAAAAAACCTCCCTCAACAGGTTCCAGGGGGGTTTTAAGGAGCTGCTCAAGGATGAGTGAAATATTGGCCCACCTGAGTCCAGAGCAGGTGCTGAGGCTGACGGAGGAGTCGGGGTACCCTCGCACAGTGCCGTGGTAATAGCAGTGACCCTGAGGGCAGAAAAGAACACATTTCAATAGTCATAAATGCTCTTGGCACTCTAATTTCATTTTTTTTAAATGCATTTCCATCCATTTTATTTCAAAGCGATTATCAGTTTCAGGCTACAGCACGGAGAATCACACTGACAGCACCTTTCATGTCCCACAAAATATTCTCTGAGCTTAACAGGCCAAACAGTTCCTAAATGGAGACCTTGGGTGCTTCTTAAACCCCAGGGGGTAACCAGAGGCTTCTTGTTTTGTTTTATATTCTGTGTTCAATTTGTGTGACTGACCACCTTCTTCTGTATTATCTTATTTAAAGCTACAACATGGAATATTTTATAATATTAATCAGATGAAAAAACAAACAGCCACATTTGATCTCTTTCTATAGGCACCTATTCTTATTCAAGGTCATTTACACCAATGTATCCATGTGCATAAGGAAAAGCATAAAGCACCAATCTCAACCCTACGGTTTGAAAAAAATCACAGAGCAAATGAAGGGGAAGGGAACAGGTTGGAAAGGAAATCTTTTATTGAATTACCCAACCAAGTAGCTGCATGTTATTCAGAACAACCAGGAATAAGAAGGTCTTCTATTTTGAGAGGCAACTGTCCAATTTAATTTTGTGGCTGGGTTATTGTATTTCTTTAATAATCCGTTGCTTGCAAAAGGCACCCACAACAGCGATAGTTTCTCAGCACACACACATATCTGTCTGGAATCAAGGCTAATTTTATTATTCACTAAAGGTTATATTACACTCCCAATTACGGGGCTGGCTGGGAAGCAACGATTGTGTCACGTCCAGCGCTTCTTTTCCCGTGGCTCCTTTGACTGCCACCTGGAAACTGAAAACTCTGCTGTAAAAGGCTCCTCTCCTGTTAGTGCAAAGCCAAGTTATCACTCCTGCTTCCACCTGGCAGTCATCTCCCCGTGCCTTTTTTATTGCTCGGCTCCTTCCCATCCATCCGGCTGCATTAATTAACCTTTTCAGTTTGGGGCCACGGTTCTCACTTAGGAAGCCTCACACTGCAGGCTTCGAAAGACCACCTTGATTTTGGTAAAGGTAAAAAACCGCTGGGCGCGACGGAACGATTCACACGTGAATTGGCTGCAAATAGGGTTATACCATGAAAAATGTTTGTTTAGAGCATCTTTATTTCCAGCACGAGCAACTGAACACGGAACAGCCACTTCTGACCTCCTAAATACAAATCTCAATAGCTTTTCTCAGCGAAAGAAAGGACAGAAACAGAGTAATAGTGTTTTCCTCTTGGGTGTTTTCATCATCAGTCCTCATAAAGAGTCCAGTAATGCATTAGCAAGGATGAAGCCACAACAGAAGGGAGGGAGTCCTAGACTGAATTTCTGGGGGGGTCTCACTTCAGTCACAGTTCCTCTGAAGGTCGAAGTTTTCTGTGTGAGTGCATTATTTCACTTCATCTCAATATAATCAGTTACATGCACCCAGTTGATAAGACAGAGGGAAAATCCACCCCCCCCTCGCCTCAGCACTGACTCAGACAGTCACCCTGAAACCCAAAATACAGAGGTTTATCCTCATTGCTCACAGTGGGGCAGCTCAGAGCTCTTGAGAGAGCAATCTTTGGGTTCAGCATCACCAGGCTGGGCACAGCCCCTGGTGGGATGGGAAGGGGAGCCACTGTCTCACCCCTGGCAGCTGCTGCTGCAGCCCAGCCATCCTCACCCCGGTGGGAATCACAGCAAAGGTCCCCATTTCTCTTCCTCTCCACGTACAACTTGTCATTTTATTAACTCTGAGCTCCTCGCTGTGGCCCATTTCACAGTTTCCCCGAGATCTGTGAGCTTTGTGATACCCAAGTTCAATATCCAAAATGTAAACTTAGCAGAGCATGGCCTGCAGTGGGACTGGGAGAAAATTGATTTCTAGCTCAGTAACTCCACTGAATTGAAGGATTTCTTTCCCCCCCCTCCTATCAAATCCTTTTATTCCTGTAAACTAGGATTTAAAATGGATGACCCCCTAAAATAATCACCAAGGCTGATTTGTCAGACTTGAAACAATACCCTGCTCTTGCTTGAGATCATTTAATAAATACCAGCTTTTGACAATTTTTCAAGTGCTATGAATCAGAAAAACAACCAAAACACTGACTCGTGTGCTAGAGAACCCCCCAAACGACAGCCCCACAAACCCAGCTTGCTTTGACCTCCAAGCAGAATTGGACTAAGCAACTTTTCAATAGAAAATCGGGTTTGCTTTCAACTCCAGGCTGTATCGATGCCCTCAGTAAAGAAAAGATACAAAAATAAAATCACAGCCACTTATCTTTTCTAAACCATATTGCAGCATTTAATGAAAAATGGATTCACTGATCTTTCTCAAAAAAACCCCGTCTTTTAGGCAGCAAAATGCTCTGTCATTATTAATCAGGACTTACTGCCGTTCTGCAAACAGAGATGCTTTGTTTTGGGAAGGAAAACGTATCATTAGCTGTACACAAATTCACATTAATGTGGGTGAATCTCCACAAGACTTGTGTGCTTCATCTATTTCCTTTTACTTCCTTCAGGAGTCCCTCCAGCCTTCCTGTTGCTAAAACAAAGGGCTCTTTTCCCCACAGCTGATTTTGTAGAGGACACGAGCCCCCAGCAGAATGAAAGCACCAAGAGCTCTCCAAAGGGTGGCTTTGGGTGGCAGGTCTGGAGCTACAGTGACGGGGCTTTGCCAGAAGTAAGATGTTGTGCACAGAAAGAATTCCTTTCACTGGTACCAGCCAAGCCCATTATGGATGGGAGCACAAAGCACGATGCCTCCGCTGACAGAGTCAATAAATAAACACCATAACATACCAGATGCTTTGTAGGACTTAGGCAGATAAAAGATTAGCTTTGTAATTAAGATAGCTTGTTGCATTAGTTCTAATTAGGGTGTTCATGCTGTCAGAGGACAAAAACATTACTGCCTTAAAGGGTTTATTATTTATATAAAGCAGTTTCTATGCACTTATTTTAACAGGCCATATTTATAGATTTGAATATATATGTACATAAAAATATACATATGTTTGTATTATATACTATTTATACACACGTATAGGTACATAAATGCATATGTATATTTATATTATGATATTTATACACACACATATGTACATAAATACACACATACATATGTGTGTATAAAGTATATCCACAACAGACTTATGGTGTGGTTTAAAATATAAACCAAACCCTCTCCCAAACCCTGGCGAGAAAAGACACTCCAGCCTTCAAACCTCTGACTTCTGCACTATGGAAATCAGATATTTAGGGGTTTTTTTTCCCAGCAGAACCAGAGCTTTCCCCTGTAACTGATCCACAATGGCTGCAATAATGATCAGCTTTTAATGGGTCTATTTCCAAGGAGCTGAAAAAAAAAATCCTACAGATTTTAACAACCACTGGGTGAAAACTCCACGTCTCGCCTTTAAGGCCTCTCTCTAAGAACTCATTGTAGGGCCTTCAGTCAAAGAGATACTGAAAAGGCAACAATAGAAATGAGATCCCATATTGAGCTGTCCCGTGCCAGGGCTCAGATCCTGGCATGGGGCACTTTGGGGTTGGACGAGGAGGCATCGCCCGCCCACGCAACGCCAACCTTACCGTGTGATTGCGCCGGAGCACCACGTGGGCGCCGTCCCTCGAGTAATGGGTCTCCGTGAAGCTGCTGGACAGCAGGCCCCTGGAAAAGAGGGAGCACACGGGATGTTACGGCCACGTCCCCTCGGCTCTGCCCTCCTGTTGGAGGCGGCCACCGAAGCCAAGCGTTAGGGACACAAAGGAGAGCGGGACAAGGGGAAACAGAACTCCAGACATGGAAGCTGCAGGACACGAGCTCTTCCCGTGGTAATTGGGAAAGGACTACAAGTTTCCAGGCTTTCCTCTTCCGAAGGAGGGCTGCGCGCCAGCACATTGCACTGTTGAACCTTCCATGCAATTTTCAGCACGTTCTAAAGTAAATGGGAAATTTGGGCATTTGGAGTGTTGCTGAGTAATGGTGCTTTGCTGAAAAGGAAAACGTTTTGCCTGTGTTCCTAATTTTACAATATAATCTGTTGTATTCATCAGCAAGCGACCACCCAAAGGCTAATTTAGCTCTTGGTGAATGAAACAAACTTCTCCCATTGACACTCCAGGGAAAACACTTCATGAACATCACAGAAGTCAGGGAGTGGATTTATTCTGATCATCTGAAAAGGTTATTCATGAATGGAAACATAAAGTCATGTACAGAAGATGGTGAAAGACCATGTCTGCGATGAGGCATTTTGTTCCCATTCTCTCCACACTTCCCCTCCTGCCTCTGGCAATGAGATAAAAAATCCTGACTTGCAATTGCCATTTCCCAGAAATCTCCAGAGAGGAGCATGTGTGTGACAATATGAAAACTTCTCTTTCTGTAGTAAACTCATGAAATAGGGAAAGATGCATCTGCTTTTTTTTTTTTTTTAAACAAAAAAGTCTTGCTATTGATCTGTTTTTCAACCCCTTATCTAAAGAGCATTTCTAACAGAGCCAGAAGAAAGAATACTTGTTTACTCCTAACAGAGGGCTTGAGCTGTGCTCTTCAACACAGACATTGGAGTTTTGACAAACATTCTGCTGAAATGCAAAAGCACAATATGGAAGAAGCAAAAGATTAATGCCACCCTCACCTTCAGAAAACTGTATTGAAAAATCTGTGGCACTGCATTTTGCGATGTTCTGTTCCACTTCCAAAATTTGTTTCTCCCTTGGGTTGCTCATTGGAACAAACCAGGCCCTTTCTTTTATTTAAAGCTGGTTAGTGCTACACTCTTGCAAATATACTGGTGTGACCCATCACACAGCCCTGGTACACACTTCTTGTGCTTTGTATAAACCAGAATGTAAACAAACATTTAATTTTCATTACTCATTAATTTGCAACACATTAACATCCAGTGGCTCGATCAGGACCTGGTTGTGTAATGAACAGTACAAAGACTTACTGGAGAGAAAACTTGTCTTTGAAAACCTCTGTCTTAAGGTAGGAAAAAAAAAAACAGATTAATGAAACAAGATCAAAAACTAAAAAGGAAAAAAAAAATAGAAAGGAAGTGGCAAAGCAAAACATGAAGCCCCAATGCAATACAGTGAGCATTCAAGCACAGATTCTCACTTTAAATGTTAAATTTGCATGCTGTTGTAGAAAGCCCCTCTATGTTGCCTACTGTCTCATTATCACAAAGAGCAGCTGCTTTCTTAATAATCATTAATATTTATATAACAAACTGCTAAGTCCTGCACTTAGCAGGCCTTAATTACCTTTGCAAAGGCAAGATCCCAACACTGACGCTGGGAGAGTTGTGCTGTGCACATTCTGGAAGTGGCACTTCATAGAGATGGGGGAGGGAGTTTTATTTAATGGGACGAAGCGCAGGCAATGGGAACAGCTGTAGCAGAAGGGCAAAGTGATTGAGCAATACACTCGCTTTGGGCTCTGCTACTTCCAAGGTGTTTGACAGCAGTGATGATAAAGGTGACCTTTCTGCTGCTGCTCAGTCTGCCCTCAGGCACAGACTGAGAAAACACTTCACAGACCCAGAGGTTCTAATGCCAGAGGGGAGTGCTGTGATCAGCAACCCCACCTGCCCCACTACAGGGGTCAGCAGGCTCCAATTTATCTCCTGCTGCTGTGACACTTTAAAGAACCACATCCATTTTCTGGCTGCAAAGAGCCCTTGCCTGGATATGTCCTGACAAAGACACTGTCACCAACCTGTCGGGGTCTGAACCATTAACTGAGGCCAACCTGAACCCACTGCACTTGGTATCTGTTTGGACTGTGCCAGCACTCAGTTTCCATCTCTCTCCTTTACATCAGTGCTTCATTTCAGTTGGAGCCTTTCAAGAACAGTTCTATTTAGTAGAGTGAGGAAACACCACAGGGAAACAAACTCCTGGTGGAGCTGCCACTGATCTCCCCATCGGGATGGAAGTTTCTATCCACCCTGAGCAGAAGGATTCCCAGTGTGGGCAGTAAAAGACTGGTAAGAGCACCAAGATGATGGAGTTCCAATGTTGGAATCACCTAAGGAAAGAAAAAGGACATCTCCATGGAGAAGACAAAGCTGTGGCTGCCCCTGAATCCCTGGAAGTGTCCAAGGCCAGGTTGGACGGGGCTTGGAGCAACCTGGGCTGGTGGAAGGTGTCCCTGCCCATGGCAGGGGTGGGACAAGATGAACTTTAAGGTCCATTCCAACCCAAACCATTCAGTGATTTTATGGTTTCAAATAATGGAATTCATGTACCACTGGGAAAATGAGATAGTTTTTCATGAGCCTGCACTAACACTCCTCCAGTTCCTTAACTAAGACATCACTGCCGAGGCATCTGTTTTCCTGCTGCATTCAGTGCTGGTGCCAGCCTGAGAGCAAGCCAGGGGAGAGGTTTGCACCGCACTGCAGAGGATGGAGACCTCTTTGGGACACATTGCCAGGCAGTCCAACGGTTCCTGGCACAGAAGGAGGCTGTAATCCCTGCTTCCAGAATGTCCAATACCTTAAAAGCTGCATGGCCATACACAGTGTTGGTACCCAGGGACACGAGACGCCTCTAGAAGGGTTATGAAAATTAAGTGTAACAAGCACTCAAATTCCACTCCTGAGTATGCACCGCTTCGCTTGCCAGTTATGGCAATAATGTTTAACATACTAAACAATGAATCCAACATATGTATCTATCAGGTAATTTAATTATCCTCCCACCCCCTGCCCAAAGATATACAATATAATAGATTGATTTACATTTCTGGGTTTGACCTAGAGTAAAGGAGATTAATAGAAGAAAGTAAATTAATTTAGATGGCAAGCTACTTAACCTAATTGGATCAATGTAATTCTAAAGAGCAGGGATCAAAATAACATTAATATATCATAGTGCCATTCATCACCATGTCTGGAGTTTCAAATGTTGCCAGCTACCACGCTCAGCAGTACCAGATCATTATCAATATTTTGCCCTGCATGAAGAGACAGAAACAAATGCTACGGAGAACTACATCAGCTGCTGGGTATGACTGAAAAAAAGCAGCTGAAATAACACCAGAGTTTTCTCATTTACGCTCCAAATATGCAAAAGTGCAATCCTTGAGTAAAACTACTTATGAACTTAATCACTGTGTTTGTCAGCACCTTGAATTTTTTCAGGTTTCATCGAATCACAACAAAGTTTGGATTGGAAGGGACCTTAGAGTTCATCAAGTTCCAAACCGCCTGCCACGGGCAGGGATACCTTCCACTAGACCAGGTTGCTCAGGGCCAAATTTCCCAGAGCCAAATTAACAAGTAGAAGCTTTGATGGCCCAGCAGGATGAGTTTTATGCCTCCTGATCTATGACAGACACAGCACAGGCTTTCTCATCCTCTGTAAGGCAGTAGAAAGCTCACATATCAGATTTGCTGAAGCATCTTCAGGTGTCAAACAAGCTCCCAGTAACCTAAGCCTCAGGGAATAAGATGAATTTTATTTAAACTTCTAATCCTCACCTTCCCAGCGCCCCACAGAGTGAAATCTTAGGTGGTGTGCTTGGGGAGGGGAAAAACATCCTCATTTAAACACATCAGATTTTTTAGTCCATCCCTTTAATGACAGGAATGGTAATTTAACACACTGGCTCTCACTTGCAAATGAGAAAATCAGTCTCTGCTCTCCAGGCACCGATATATTATTTCAAAAGGTTATAATGATATTTCATCACCCAGGGCGAGTCAGGCAGACAGTCACAGACGTTAAGAGATGGAAAAAAATCCAGTGGATCATACAGGGGCCTCCCTGGAAGCCAAGAATGCTATAGATCAATTCAGATGCTGTCTCATTGAGCCTCAAATGCCAGGGATGACACTGATCCCACCATTTTCACCGGGAGATCACTCTGCATTCCAACAGATGTTACTGCCACGACGCATTTCCCAATATTCAGCCTCTTCCAGTTTTTCCTTGTCCGCTTCTTTCATTAGCAGAAACAACTGCTTTCCTTCTTGGCACATATATCATTCAGAGAGGTGCAGATTGTTATCACATTCCCCTTTAGCCATCCAGTTACCAAGTATAGAATATCAGGCTATAAAAAATGGCAAGAACAGCACGCTTTTCACATCGGTGCCACTCAGGGAAACAATCCAAGCATCATCCCAGAGGGAGTGGACACTGGGGGTTCCCTTGGTGGTACAGAAGAAGATGCGAGACACAAACCTGAGGAGCAAATCTATTTCTAACAGCACTCAGGCTTGTGTTTCAGTCCTTCATACAGACATAAGGGGCAAGGCACCATCACTGTTATCCATCAAAATGGATCTCTGAGTCTCCCCAAGCTGCCCTGTGAGACTGAAGTGCCACCCAGCAGCTGAGAGGCAGCAGCTCTGCTTGAAGGCCCCCCTGGCAGGACAGCTGGATGCTCTGGCACAGGTTTCCTCAGCAGCCTGGGTGGCATGGGGCTCTCTGCAGCACATCTCGGCAGGACTATGCCTTGCTCTGTCACGACGTGGACCATAAAACTTGGCCTTTGCTCCAGCAGAGAATTAGGGCTGGCTGAAGAGACCCAAGTTTTTATATTCATTAGATCCTGAGTGCAAACAAGGACCTGGGGTGCTTCTCCTGGGTGCAAAGCAGCCTCATATCTGAGCCGGAGCCTTGTTGATTCTGACTCTGAAGTCTGACATGCCGTGGAATGAATCTTAGGGACTCTGCATATTCAGTGCAAGGCTCAGAGCACTGAGCTGTATCACCTCATTTTTGTTCTTGCAACTCCTTATCTCATGGAAAGGATTGGAAACGCAGTCCCTAATCCCCATTTTAGATCTTGTTTCAAATACGGTCACACATGGACATGTCCCATCCCTGGGAGTGTCCAAGGCCAGGCTGGAAGAGGCTTAGAGCAGCCTGGGCTGGTGGAAGGTGTCCCTGTCCGTGGCAGGAGATTGGAATGAGATGGTCATTGAGGCCCCTTCCAACCCAAACCATTCCGTGGTTCAACTGCCCCCTGTTCTGGGGTTCCACATCACAGCAATGCCCCCTTGGGTTACGTGGGTTCACAGGGTTGCTTTCAATAGCACAGAGAAGGTGCTGAGAAGCTTTTGGGCTTTGGAGAGGAACATGCACTTCCCGGGCTCTGCGGTTTTGTTTTCCACTTACCTTTGGCTTCGATTAACAGCTCAAAATGGTTACACTGCTTTAAGAACTGGTGTTTTCGGAGGAACATGAAATATTCTCATGAGTTTTGAAAGGATGGCAGTCAGCTGCTGTGCCTGCTCCGGGGGGAGCACTGATCCTAGGAAGGCACAGGTAGGAAGGCTGACTCAGCTCTGAGTGTGCTGCCTGCAGCTCACACAGATGCCTGACCTTTACTGGGACTTCTTTACCCTTCTTCCTCCTTCCAAATGATGCAGTGCCTGTTTTCTCCCCATCCAGGAGCTGCCTCTCTGTGTTGTACAAACTCCCACTAAAACCCCTCGGGCGATGCATTTCGAACCTCGCCTGCGTGGGGGAGTCCAGGACAGTGAAACAGGGTGGCATCCAGGCAGATATAAAAACGCCATTGAAACTGCTGCCACCAGCGTACTCCATTAATTCCCAAGCACCTCAATCTGGGTCATTTTGACCTTTACACTGGAATTAGTTGTTATTTCTTCAATTGCTGTATTTCTTCATGGACACATCTAGAGGAACAGGCAAGTCTGCTGAACCCGCTGCCTCTGCAGCAGTGGTCTCGGGGCAGGTTTTTGCTGCTGCTCACCAAGGTGATACCCACAGAGGCGTTTTGCAATTGCTCCTTCTCATTACAACCCAAGGAATGAGTGCAGCACGGGTAATGAGTTTCCCAGGCACAGGCACCAGCATCATCCTATTCACAAAACCGCCTCATATTCTTTAAACACGCCACATTCTTTCCCCTTGTTTAATTATCTTAAGTGATTTGAAATGCTTTTGGACATTTTCCCATTGAATGTCTCCACTTCATAATATCCTATCTGCTACTCTCCGGCGTGCTGCCATAGAGGGACTGCAATGTCATAACTGAAGAACCTGAGAGATTGAAATTTGCAGAGCTTAATTAGCACAACAATTCAGAGGGAAAGATGGGAGCAAAATAAAACTATAATAGCCAGGAAATCAGCCAAGCATCCAAAGTTTCAATACTAACTCCAAGGCAGTAGCCTCTGGCCTATTTCACGTGGTCTGTGCAAAGGCAATTTGAGCAGATCATACACTACATTTGCAAAACACGTCTCGGCACTTCCACCCAGCTCTTTTGAGGCAGAAATTCATCTAAACCTGTTTCTACTGGAGTCCATGTTGAAACGCCTCTCCTGTCCCCCTGCATGAGTGGAACAGCACCTGTCACACGGGGAGCAAATTCTGGTAAACACGTGATACAACGTCCAAAGTGAGAGCCACGCTCTGACCTATCTCTGGACGGTGCGTCCAACCACTCTCACCCACAACTCCTCTCTGATGTGCTGGGAACAGGGAGAGGAGAGGGACAAACACACCCTTCAAATCCTACGAGCATCCTGCCTTCATAACTCCTCACTATGTGCGGTCGCAGCGTACAGAAAACCAACGGTGTGAGCAAACAAATCTGAACAACCAAGGGAGAAAAGCAGCTCCCCGGCTGGCAATCACCAAGTGATTGAGAGCTTTCTTGTTTCCTGACTGCTGGGAAAATAATCCACAAGCTGCACCTGCCCAACCTTCAGCAGAAAAAGATTGAAATGAAATTCAGCACGTTGGCAGCCTCCCGTGCTGTTCTGGGCTCCTGATGCACCCCCTGCTGCCATCACTCATTGGCATGTTTATGACAATGTCATTTACATGCCAAAACCCTAGCATTTATTTTATCCTTCTAATTCCAAAATGTTAATGGAGAGACTACTGCTAACCAGTGTTGTGGTGAGAGCATGAAGAAGATAAATAACATGTAGATGGGTAAAAATGAGTTTTCTCCCTGAAACGGCTTCAACTTGGCCAAGATCCCCAGGTATGTCACAATGAGGTGCTGCAAGGTGCTCTGCACCTCAGGTGGTCATTAAGGGAAGAAGAAACCCACACGGCACGTGTGGGGGAATCCAAGGAAGACCAGCAATGGTCTTACAAGAGAGCCTGGAGACACAGCATTAGAGACAATGACACCCCTACACAGAATCACAGAAAACGCTGAGTTGGAAGGGACCCACAAGGACCATCAAGTCCAACTCCTGGCTCTGCCCAGGACCATCCCCAGAAGTCCCACCATGAGCCCCAGTGGAACATCCCAATGCTCCTGGAGCTCTGGCAGCCTTGGGGCTGTGCCCACTGCCCTGGGAAGCCCGGTCAGTGCGCCCACCACCCTCTGGGGGAAGGACCTTCCCTGAGATCCCACCAAGCCCTGCCCTGACACAACTCCAGCCATTCCCTGGGGTCTGTCCCTGGTCCCCCCCAGAGCAGAGATCAGTGCCTGCCCCTCCTCTGGAAGCTGGACCTGCGCTGAGGTGTCCCCTCAGTCTCCTCCAGCTGGACACCCAACTGCCCTCACATGCTGCCCCTCCAGGTCCTTCCCCATCTCCATTGCCCTTTAACTAGGACTGCTCAATGTCACCCACAGCAAGAGACAAACTCAGGGCTGGATTCCCACCATCCCACCCATATTAACCTCAAAGTTCTTCTGATTGTGTTTTTCACCGGCCAGCCCTGATACCCCAGCGCAGCATTTGACACTTTTCAGCACCTCTCAGAATTGTCTTTGTGAGGAGTATTTTCTCTTACCTCTCCGTGTAGTGGATTAACAGAAATCACGTTCCTAGTTCAGCTGGGCAGGATGCCATGGAAAGCAAAGCCTTCAGGAAAGGCTCCCGAGGAGCACCAGCCACAAAGAGTCGGCAGCAGTGGAGAGAGGATAGTGCTTATTGTCTAACTGGTTTTTTGATGGGGAAAACACAATTCTGTCTGTTCGGGCAGACTCTGCAGGCTGCCTGTTTTGGAGATACCTCACTGTGTGCAGTAGTTTTAACTCAGGGTGGTGGAAGTGGCTGCAAAACCCCGAAGCAACATGCTGAAAGTGAAAGCCTTCTGCTGGAAATGAGCACTGAAGCAGTCCACCTTTGAAGCACCTGTGGCAAAGATCAGAAGTTCTGTGCCCTGCTGCTCTGCAGGCAGGACCCAGATGGAAACTGAGTGTTCTGATTTGGCTTTGGCTACACTAAAGGCTAACATGGCTCTGGAAGGCTCCCCTTCCATGGATCTGCTCCTCAGATGGCAACGCTGTGGTTTCTGATGAAAAGCCTCCTTCCCATTATTGTGCTTCCACTAAAACTTGTACGAGATAATCTAAGAGTTTTCTGTACCATTCTGATCTCTCCTGCCAAACACAATTACAGACAGAGGCAACACAACACCATAAAATCCCATCTCCAAAGATTCCCCAGCAAACACAGAGTTGTTACAGAAGCTGAGGGGCACATACATCCCAAGTGGCACCCAGGATATTTTAATGCATTATTTTCCGACATCACAGCACTGCCTTTCATAAAGCAAATTCTTTGTAGGCCCTGTAAAGCTCCTAGGATGGCACATTTTCACTGAGTAGTAAATCTGGAGATACTGGGCTGGAAAGCTGTCAAATTCTATTTGAAATGTCTCATTCAATTAAAGATGTCGTTTGGAGCTGTGCAAAATTACGCTGCTGAACAGATGTCATCGGGCAAATTGTCTCACTGTACTTTCATCTGAACGTTTTCAGACTAGTACGGAATTCTATTCAAAACATCCAAGAAAACTAGTCTTAACATGGAAAATTTATACAGACAGAAACTTAAGTAATTCCAATGAAAAATCAGGACTTATTAAAATATAAGTAATAAAATGCAAAGAGTGCTGTGGGACTACAAAAGGTTATTGCAAGCATCTGCAATACTTTCAGGAAGCCAGGCTCTTACAGTAATGAAAAGTCACTGAGCCTAGGTTTATTCTTAGACTCAAACCAACAATTCCATCCTCTCTGTACCTTATTCCTCCTTTTCACTGCGTGCCTTGGGGCCTGCATTTGCATTTTTAATTTAAATGAAGTCGTCTTGCCATTTCTACCAATTCAATGAAACATAAAACAGTATTTTCTTTTCACTAACCCCACAATTTTCTCCTTGCCACGAGCAGGAAGCGTTTGCTCTAAGTAGGCTGTGCTCATATTTCACTTGCAGAACACCATGGACTTGCAGAGATAAGCCCTCATTTTGCCCCGAGCCTCGCTGTCCCTCTCCCTAACCCTTTAAAACACCAGATGAAGAGGGAAGAGATGCACAAGGATATTTTTCTGTTTAAATCTCCAGCCTGCAAATCTGCTTTGCAGGCTCATATAAAACTGAGGAGGTGCCAAAGCCATCAGCTGGACTCAAGGTTGCCAGACCAAAGGTCCACCTAGCCCTCTCTTCTGCATCCGGCAGTGGGCAACCCTATGGAGACAACTCATGGAGAGGAAAAACCTCCCCCAAAAGACTGCTCCCACTGTGCCTCCAAATGCTCCAGTGACCGATGCAGGGCAGAGATTGAGATTAACTAGGAGCTCACCAGGGCATTCCCACTCTCTCCTGATGCTCTTCCTTCCCTGGAAAAGCAGTGACTTCCCCAAAGATCAATTAATTTGGTGGCACAACAAGAGGACAGCTGCAGATGTGGGGCCCTGTGCTGTGCTCTGAAAGCTCCTCCTGTGGAGGTGGTTTTGATTTTGTTACCTGAGCAAGCAAAGCCACAGGAGCTCCTGGACTCCCATCAACGTGGCTCCAATCCCACCCCTCCAGCTCAATGTCCCTCACAAAGGTGGTACTGCACGTTTGCTGCCCCAAGCATGTCCTCGAAGGCAGTGGGTGCTCCTGCCCTGCCCCAGCTGCCCCCCAGCACTTAGGGCATCCCAAACACTGCACCAGCTGCTGGCACACGGCCCCTCAGGTGCCCTACACAGCCTGGAGGGACCTTCCAAGGGACATCGAGCTGCACTTCCACAATATAGTGGCTCGTTTCCAACTAAATCTGCTTCGGGATGCAACTTAAAATTGGGATGAGGCAATTCAGAACAAAGCCACGGGCCTGAAGTACCGAGCAACGAGGGAGGTTATGGGTCAAGGCGCCTGAGAGAGAAGAGGGGGGTTGAAATATTCCTCCTTCCTTTCCTCGTTCTTACCCATTAATTACTCTCCTACATTCCTCTCTGCATTTTGCCTCAGCCATTCTTCATCATCTTTCCACTGCCGCTCCTTTTCCCTGCATTATCCCTCCTTTCACCACCTCTCACGTGCTGAGGTTCATTATTTCACTGTTAAGCGGGAGAAACATTTTTCTTACTAGAAAAGACACATCAACAACAACAAAAAAGGCAACACAACCACATCGGTGCTTTTCTTACATGAGCCTCCGATCTGTTGGTGTCACAACACGGGGCCAACAACAGGGGCACCAAGAGACCAACCCCAACAGGGCACCAAGAGACCAACCCCAACAGGGCACAAATCAGTGGGAGCTCTGATGGAGATAACACAGATCATCAGCCCCGTTTGCCAGGTCAGGCTCCACGTTCGTGCTTTTCAGGCAGCAAAGGAGGAATAGCCAGGGAAATCAGGACACCGGGACAAGGGTAAACAAGGTCTTTAACATCTTTCTTTGCTTTTTTTTCACCTTTCCCTCTGCAGCTTCTTCGTTTATTTATTTAGGACCTGATTAATGTCAGAAAGAGGTTCTGACTTCTCGCTACAATGTTTTTGGTGGCCCAGGAGTCCAAAGCTGTGTCTCACCCAAGTTGAGGGCATCTCTTGGAACTGAAGTTACTGAAGACACTGAAGACATTCTGGTAAAGACTTTGGGTGAGAGAAGGATCAGACACCATCTTTTAGCAGTTAAGACACAAAATTTTAATTTTCTTTTCAATTCAGGGAAGTAATTAGTTTATAATAACATTTAACATTTAGTTGCTGACAGAGATATGACGCTTATCTTACATAAGTCACTTTAATTATTCCCACTAACTAAGACCTTAAAAGTATTGTGTAGTCTGAGCTAACAATGCCTTCCCAGATATTTTTGGTTTCACTGTCATTTGAAAAATTGATGCCTAGAGCATCAGCATTTATCAAGCTCATTATAGATTTCATCCAAATGACTACAGATAATTAAAAGTATGCTTCATTTTTATTGTAATGTTTCCCCATCCTAACACTGCAGCGTAATTCTGTTGTTGCTCAGGGTTTTAGGAATTAATGCAGATTCATCTGCCAGAAAATGAAGTTCCACAGGATTGGAGGCAAACTATTCACATAGACAGTAGTGGAGGCAAACGTGAAGAACACAAACACACATATATGTACTTTGGAGTACTGGATGCATTTTCATACACATTAAATAGCCTTGAAAGTGAATTGTTATTTCAGAGACACTTGAGTAACCACTCCCCGAAAATCAGCCGTGCCTAAGGCACTTGGTCAAGATGGACACACAAAAGCCATTAAGAAAATGTTATATTTATCTATTACTATATGAAATATATTTACCTGATGCCCCATCTTATTGCATCACATGGATTTATTCACACTGAAATAAAATGTGTGTATGCTACTAAAGCCAACAGGAGAAATCTTGGCAGCCTATTGCTTTATTCTGTGTACCTGTTACTGACCTAGAAGTTGCCCAGAGTGAAGAAACAAACCTTTTGAGCAGCTGTTGCCCAGGATTGTGGAGAGACCTCCTTCCCCAGCTAAGGTTTAAGTGATATATTAGAAGTTTTCTAGTGATGTAAAACCTATTAGAAGAGTTCTGAGCTCGCTCAGCTTGCTCTGCTTTGAGAACCACGTCAGGCAGAAATGTAAAACAGGACTGCTGGATAAATGGAGGGCTGCATTTCCACACAGCACTGAAATAACAGCAGCTTAAGTACTTTCTCTGCTAGTCAAGGATCAGGTTATGTCTGTCATACCCAGAACTGCTAGGATAGTTGTTAACACTCATATAAAACTATCCTAAACTATAAAAATGGTGGGCTTTTTAGAGCTTTTGAGTTTGCATTAATTAGTACAACAGTGAGCTCGACTGGCATGAATGTAATACATTGCTTTATTCTAATATCCTTAGCAGTATTTGAATTCATTAACCTCACGTATGGTCAGTTTTCCTTGGCACAACGTTATCACCAAGTGCTTCATGTTCTTACATGACTTTCCATGTTACTTTGAAACTAAAATCACCTATAGATAGCAAGGGCATTAAAAAGCAATTGCAGATACATGCCTTTTTAATGCCTCTATTATCATCCACATTCTGGCAAATCAGACATAATATTTAATGACACAGAAGAAACTCCAGTGATTTAGTGTTAACACCCATGTGAAGCAGTGCTAGCAAGGGCTTGGTGAGGCAGTGTGAGACTGAAGGAAGAACGAAGAGAAAAACCCCCTAATGACTAGAATCTGACATTAATATTAGGAAATAGATCTATATTTTATAAAGGCCATTTCATCCAAGACAGTTTAGGTTTCCTCCCACTCCCAGAATGGATTCACAGTGAATAAACCCTTGACTCATGAGAATATTTTACATGCAGATTTGGATTTTATGTAAATTATTTAAGCATGTTTCAGGAAGTTTGGGCAGTGATGTAGAAATGTTCCCCTGCCTGTGCGTATCAGTCAAAGAAATAGCACTCATCACCAAGGAATCCATCGGGGGAAAGTTTTGCCAACAGGCTTAGGACCAGACTGCAGCACGGAAAAGATGAATCCATATTATCCCATCCCTCAAATTTGTCTCCTGCTGGCGACAGGAGAAGGCAGGGCCTTGGACCAGGCTGTGCCCAGAACAGCACATTGCAAACTGGAGAACACCAGACACAAAGGGCTTGGGGACGTGTGTTAATGTCCTCATACCCAACAGTGAAATTTTGCAAAATTCACAAGTGGAATCTCAGACAACCTGGTAATTAAGTGAAAGGGTAAGATGGTTTTTTTTTTTGGCTTTATCTCCTGGTCATCACCAAGACATCCAGAATTCTCTTCCTTTCATTTGAGATACACTCAAGCCAGGACATGTTTTAGTTCCTCCACGTTTACTGTTGATAAGGTTGGGTAAGGCAAGAGGTGGCTTTTAACAACAGAGAACTGAAATGACAAAACCCTTTGTGTAAGTCCCTCAAAGAGCTCTCTGCAAAGGAGACCTGGTGAGAAAATACAAGAGAATCCTCCAGACATGGAATGGTTTGGGTTGGAAGGGACCTTAAACTCATCTGTCATGAGCAGGGACACCTTCCACCAGCCCAGGTTGCTCCAAGCCTGGTCCAACCTGGCCTTGGACACTTCCAGGGATCCAGGGGCAGCCACAGCTTCTCTGCTCACCCTGTGCCAGGGCCTGCCCACCCTCCCAGGGAACAATTTCTTCCTGACATCTAATCCAAATTTCTTTTGGTTTAAAAGCATTTCCCCTTGTTCTAGGCTCGAGGCAGTCAACTTATAATTGTCCAGCACATGGCAAGCCCAGAAAAAGCCCCCTTTGCTTTCATTCACAATGGTGAATTTTTACTCTTTAAATTTATTTATGTCCATACAATATCTTATTGCCGATTGCCACACCTAAAATAAAGGGTGTTTATTTGACCTGGGCTGGGTCAAATAACCAGGGGAAGGAGCTTTGCTTGAGGAGAGATGACACACTATGCTGTGCTGTAGGAAGTGGCTGAAAAAGTGGGAGATAACATCTTCTCACTCGGACAAGGCACTGAAGGTGGACAAGGTTTTCCACCACTGCTGTCTGTCTGCTCTCAGAGCCAGACAGTCCGATAGCAGCTCTGCCAACACAGGTTAAAGGGAAGAGATGCCGGGTTGTCAGGGAGATCTGGAGAACATGGAACAGAAAGGCTGTTCCCCAGCTCAGGTAGGGGAAGGGACAGGACAGTCAGGCAGAGCCACTCATGAAATAGCAGGGAATTCAACAATTTGGGGAACGTGTAATGGGATACCAAGCTGTCCCACTCCAGACTCCTGGTTTTAATTAGGTCCTTGTCCAAAATAATGCAAAGGCTTTCAGCAACTGATGGCTGATGAGTAGATTGCAAAAACGAGCTGGTCTGAGATTGGACAGTGATACAGTACAACAGACTCCATCCAGCCACATTCCCCTTTCCCCCCCTCCATTCTGCCAGCTGTCTGTTTTGTTATCAGTCTGAGCAGGAAGGAGATGCCTTATAAATTCCCAAATATTCTGTCTCTCTTTGGAGACAGACCAAGGCTGAGGTACAGGAGGTGGGCAGAGCATAAAGGGGTGCAGTAAAACTGGCTGACACGTTCTGCGTGCAAAGCTCATCAATCCCAGGGTGTTAGGCCAGCACCTCAGACAGCTAACTAATAAAAGAACAGGAGAAAACCAGAAAGAAGGAAAAATCAAAGCAACGACTGCCAGAGAAGTCTGTAGAGTTTTTTTTTTCGGTTAGTATTTAGGTAGTATTCATAGGCATTTTCCAGGTGCCAGTAATGCTTCAGAACATCCTTCCACTGATTTGAATGCTAACAAGAAAATTAACCAACCTGAGTTTTGAAGTCAATGCAAGACAGTAATTGTGGCTTGTGAAAGAAAAAAAAAACACCCATCACAGCCCTGGAATTCCAGAAATCTGCTTTCCTAAGAAGAAATAGCTCTTAGCCTTTCTGATGGATGAGAGGCTCAAAGTACAGTGTCACTGAAACAGGAAAGGAACTGCAGTTACAGAGACCCAAATCTGCCAAAATACAGAGAGCATTGCCAAAAAGGCATTTCAGACTTTAACAAGACCTGACCAGAGACTATTTGGCTCATCTCAGCTTCCTGATGGTTAGAAGCTGGAAAGGTAGCAGAACCTCAACAGAAATACCTGGAAAGCCTAGGTGGGGAGAAAAGAGCCAGGAGCATGTCTGGGGTGGGGGGTGGGGAGGGCAGGACATGGAGACATTGGGATTTACTGCAGGGAAGTTCCCTGATATCTACAGAACTTTAAAGATATTGTTTAATTGAGAGCTTTTCTAAACACACTGGCTTGGTTTGTGACTCCACACCTCAACAAAGAGAAGGCAAAGCTTCCCCTTCTTCCCAAAATTCTCTCTGCACCTCCCTGAGCTTAATTTTACTTCTATTTCTTCACACAGGGTTTTTGTTTTTGTTTTTTTTCCTTTGATGGTCTAGAAGCAGGAAATCTTACAATTGTTTGAGTTGCAAATGGTTCCAGTAGGAAAGAAACGACCGGTGACCCTGAGACAGGATCAGCAAGAAAACATTGATGTCTCATTTCTGTGTTTGCATCTGAAGAATTCCCGTTGCCAATTACAGTCGGCTGCTGTCAGAGAGCATCACCCCCAACAAGATCTCCAGAAACACTTGACAAACGTGACCCTGAAGTTCCTAATGCTCCGGATCTGCAGAGAGCTTGAGGACAGTGATATCCTGCTGCCAACAGCTGTCATGAGCAGCACGGTTTCATCTTGTCGTCGGCCTAACAACCATCTTTTCCTTTTCTATTTTGTGCCTCGGCGTATCTTCAGCTGTCACAACAGATATGTCAGGCAATATTACCCTCCCAACAATATCAGTTCAGATTACTTCCCAGAATATTCCTCTTCTGGCCTCTCAAAGGCACGAGTCTATTTTCTCAACTTGCAGTCAGTGCAACAGTGGAATTAATTCACTCTCTATCAGCGTGTCTTCCCCATAAGATACCAAATTCAAGATGTCAAAGATTAATCCAAAAGGCAAATTCACGCAAAATTGCTCAATCGCAGCACTTATGTGCCGAGTTGCTGTAGAAAACTTCCCAGCTTTAGGGAGAAACCCTTTTGCTTCCAGCATCAATGGAAATGGAAGGGCACGTTCTGCAGTCCAGCCCCACTGACTGCCCACAGCCTTTTTCCCACCAGGAGGATTAGGAATGTGAAATGCTCTTTTTAAGCTTTGCTGCTTCTTAATTATCTACCCCTGGACTCCCAGATGTGAAGAACGTGACAGCTTACAGAGGAATCCTCAGGGAAACAACACCTTTCCAGTGGTATAGATTTAAACACAGCACTGGAAAAAACCCCAAACAGCCAAAAAGGGGAAGGTGGAAACCATCATTCCAAGGGCTGAAAATTCAGGAAAAGCTTGTCTCAGGGAAGGTGTCCCTGTCCATGGCAGGGGGCTGGAAATAAATGAGTTTTAAGGTCCCTTCCAACCCAAACCATTCTGTGATTCCATGAAAGAGCTGCCACAGGTGCCAAACAGATTCCAGGTCAGCTGCATTCCCTGCTGCAGCGCTCAGAGGGCTGCTCAGGCCTTTTATCCCCCTGCAAACATCCACCTTTGGAAATGCTGTTCTTTCAGGAAGACACAGCCCTTGCTGTGGCAGAGCCTTGAACCCACCCTGGATTTGCTGTGAGTTGGCAGCGAAGGAGAAAGGCTGACAAATCCTCTTTCTCGCCGCGTGTCTCAATGTTCCAAAAGCAGGTGCGCCCCAGCATGAATATTTTATTTCCACAGAGGAATTATTCCTCATTACAACGTCCTGGCTGCTCAGCACAGCTGATTTCACACTCGGTCGGTGTAGATGATGCTACAGGTCACGCAGGTGCTTTCTGCCACGCGGGATCCAAACCTGCCTGCTGGAGTCAGACCCCAAGGTGTCCCCATCAGAGCCAGCGTTTCACTCCAATCATGGCAGCAAACGTGGTTTGTCTGCAGGCAGGGGGAAGAGAGGAGTAATCCAGCAGGCAGCATTCAACCCGAGACAGCAACACATCAGATAGTGGCCAGGAGAGGTGAATTGTGCCTGCACATGGGCAGACATGCACCAAGCATCCAGACAGGGAAACGCAGACAGGGAACTGCAGCCGAGTCAATCAGCGTCGCAGTGGAGCCCCTTTTCAAGCTGTCTCTCTTCCCTCTGTCCGCCTGTCCCACTGTGTGGGGGGTACAGTTTCATGCCCCTGTTTGCCAACTGTCTCCTCCTCTTCCCAAGGGGCAAAGCCTACCAAGCCTCAAGAGGGATCTGCGGAATCATGGCCAGGATCCAGCTGAGATTCCTGCACCCATTTCAGTAAGAACACATGGTTGGTCCCAGACCTCTCCTGAAAAAAACCTTGAAGCACACAGACGAAGCTTTTGAAGTGTTTTGTTGTGTTTCAGTTTTAAATCACTTGACAAAAGCAAATGTTGAGCAGGCAGGTGCTCCAGGAGAGAAGCAGCACTCAAGTGTGCAGGTCTCAGCTGGACTCTCCAGCAGAGGAGACAAGGTTTGCTCAGGGCACTTTCTGCCAAGAGCTTTCTTATATCTGGAAAGCCAAAAGGCAACGAACAGGAAGGAAAAAACTGAATTGCCTTTCATCTCCCTTGTGCACAGGAGCTGTTGAAAGCAGCCAGACAGGAGGATGACTTCTCACTGTGGCCCATTTAACAAACAAAGAAATCAACTGCATGGCTCAAAGAGCAACAACAGTGCTCCGTGTACCTTTAAAATGCACACTTTGGACTCCAGTGGCTCTTATTTCAGGAACAGAGAGGAAAATCCCGGCTCCTCTGAGCATGAAGGCACATCAAACATCAAGAAGAGAGAGGATGGCAAGTGCCGTCCTATGCTATCGTGAAGAAAGGCAGAGGAGTGAGCAAAATCATTCAGCAGGTACAGGCAAGAAAAATAGTGCCTTCATTAAAAAGACTCATTAAAAAAAGAATCTCTGCAGCACATGAGCAGGGCCAGCTCCTGCTTCCCTCAGGTATTCCCAGCCATCCATAACTATCAACATTTTTCTGCCTTGCATCTGATTAACTTCCATATGAGTTTGGAAAACACCACAAAAATCTTCATTAAAATGAAAGAAGGGATAACTAGAGGAAAGAGTCCCTTTGAAACCTTCATGGTATTTACAGTTCCAATATCAGCAACTTCTGCACTCCGGGCAGAATGAAATACAATAAAATTAATTGGAGAAATCTTCATATATGGAAGGAAAATGGAAAAGGCAAGGATTATGGCTCTGAAAAACCAGAAGACTGCAGAAGCCTTAGAGATAAAGCATAACTTACAATCTTTAGTTTAGTTGTAGCAATTTAAAATTAGCTGGAGACTGCACCAGGATAGTGGGGGAAGATATTTCTACAGCTCCTCACGTCTGGCTCCTCCAGGACAACACCAGGTTCTCTCAACCTGGGAACACTGATCCCCATAATGTCCAGGCTCTGCAGCATCCCGAGCCCAGCAGTGCAGCACAGCAATAGAAGCTGTGGTACAGTACCAGAGAGGATCATTATCCTACATAAGTGGTCCAAATTGTACCCTGAGGTGTCAGCAGTGCCACAATTGCCAGAGTAAAAGCATCTTTTCCACGTGGTTTCCAAACTGTTCCTATCCAGCACAAGCCAGCCATTATGGCTTAAATACAGTGGACTAAAGAGTGGACTCTTTCTTATCACTTTGCACTCCCAAGTTAATATCTCAGGCTTCAATAACACTGTGACACAGCGTGTGGGTTTGTGAAGGGCAGAGTCACTATAAACGGATTTGAAATATCAACTGATAACAGAATGGGATTTTCAGGGCAAACATGAAAAAGGAAAGCAAAAGGCTGAAAGTGGCATGAAAGGCCATTTTTTCTGAGGGCTATGGACTGGGAGGGAGCTCAGCCTGGGAAAAGGCTCCTGTAAAGGGATCGATCCATCATTATAAGATGCAGTAAGTCCAAGGGGTAGAGCATAAAGAGGTACTGGCAGACTTTCATTTATGGAATGGCACTATGATTGTATCTCACAGTGTGAAGGTGAATGAGTTTGGCCTTTTTAAGGGAAGATTGTTACAGAAGTGGAAGGTTTGTCTTTTGGCATAACTCTCAGTCCCTGCTCAGGTTTGGTGACACTGGGAAGCCCTAGGACGGGCTTAACCCTTGCAAGAATGTCCTGCACCCCTGAAACACACACTGCAGCCTCCTTAATAGGATAGAGAAGGGAAGAAAAGAAAATCCGATATTAAAGGTCGACTAAAAGAGAAGCACCTGCAATAATACTTGAAAGCAGGCAGCAATAAGGGAGTCAAAAGAGAAAAATAAGCAGCAAGTACCCCTCAAGTCTAGTCCTAACTTCTCTCTACTGTAGCACCTCCATTTGTCCAACTCCTCTGGCTCCTCATCTGTGAAAGGCAGTCATGGGCTTGTGCCCCAGTGCTGCAGAGCTGACAGTGGTACCTGGAGAGCTCCCCCAATTATCTCCCCCAACCCCATCTGATCTGGTGCTGGAGGACACATCCAGCTCCAGGGATGCACAGGGTGGAGCCTTCAATACCTAGATTTATCAGATGTCTAATACAAAATCTTAAATAAAACCCCAATTAAAACCAAAGTGCAGGTCAGGCACATCAAGTGAGGAATAGCAAAAATGTACTACAAACCCAGCAATGCTGGGGGCAAACGTGGGAGTGAGGAACTTCAAGGCTCAGGTGAGGACACAAAGGTGGTCACAAGGGAGCACAGGGCAGTGGGGACATGGATATGATGGTGGAGGGTTCCATACTTATATTTGGCTACAGCCACAGGCAAAGTAGACCTGACTGTACAACAGCCCATCACACTCTCCTGATGGAACATTCTAGCCAAATGGTTAGCTTAATTACTGTCATCAGCACAAAGCACGTTGTCATCAGCAGGGGAAGACTTTACCACTGTTATGTGTTCTGCTCTTAAGAGTTCAGGAAGAGGATAAAAGGATGTTATCAGGTGAGAGAGCACATCCAGAAGAGGGGGACTGGGAAAGGCAAAACAGCTCCTAAAATAGTAATCCACCTTAATGCGTGGAAATAAAAGCTATTTAAGTAATGAACTAAAAATACATTTACTGCTGTCTGTGCAAAAACATAAAACATTCTGCTGTGAATTCATTTCAGAATTGAATCAGTACCTCTGCGTTTACCTTTTCAATAAAACTCTACTGCAAACCTGTAAGGCATGTATGTAGTGTATGGAACTTAGGGTGTTCTGTCAGGTATTCATGTTTTAGCAGTTCCAGACTAGTTCCAACACAGCTATGATATTCTATTGAAATAGCATTAATCACCTTTTAAGAAGTAATTTAGCCATCAATAATTAAGGAGGAACAGTGTAAGTACAGATGCAGAGCTGGCAGCAAACAGCCTCTGATTTGTTCTCACTCCCGGTAAAGCACTCGCCTAAAAATGTTATAGTTACATCCCCACTCTAATCCATCATATTTGTCCCATTTTGTCCAAAGGAAAAGCTCAGAGTCATGTGATGAGATATGAATAAGTAACAGGTATTACTTCTGTCAAGTGTGAAAACTATTCTTACACAAGGTATGTTATGAAACACAAACAACTCACAAAATCAATTAATTACTGCCTTGTAAGTCGTCATTTCAATGAAATAATCTCCAAACTTAGTTTTGATATCAGTTAGTTGGTTGAAGGAGAACCCAGAGAGGAACTCAGTGTTACCAGCAAAAAATACATCAAAACCATAGCTCCCCTTTCCTATCTTATGTCCTTTCAATACACGTGTAAGCTCATACCCCACTCCTCAGGAGGACAAGGCTTTCAGGTGCTTTGGAAGGTGCAGACACACAATACAAAGGCAGGACAAAGCCACTAGACCCGGATCCTGACATTTTTAATGGCTGTTTCTCCAGCTCAAAATTTTGCAATGATTCTACAGGAAGTGACTTTGCCTTTTCCTGCCCTTACAAACTGTGATTTTATTGCCTTGGCTGCATTTTACCAAAGAGACTTTTCCAGCTGCCCGCTGTCCTCGCTGTCTCCTGACTCCAGCATTTTGCCCTCCCCAGCCTTTCTTTCACTCCCGTGTTCACTGTTGTACCTGAATTGCACCCACTTGCTTCACATAAAAGGAAACTGAGATTTTAAGAGGGAATAAGTGATGGAAGTTGTGCCACCGACACCAAAAGGCCCGGTTTGACCAGCTGCTGGTACAACTGAGCTGGTGACAGGT
The DNA here is from genome assembly GCA_013396735.1 of Grallaria varia. Lineage (NCBI taxonomy): Eukaryota > Metazoa > Chordata > Aves > Passeriformes > Formicariidae > Grallaria > Grallaria varia. The sequence goes on from VWZG01007037.1 coordinate 727,511, forward strand.
CAGTAACAACGGCAATAATACAACTGCATTTCAAATCAACACAACAACACATGTTAAAGAGACTAATCCAAAGAGCAAGAGAAACTGAGATGGTGTTACATCAAATCCAAGATGTTTACTATCCCAGCCCTCATTAATTCAAGAATATTTCTTAAAGCAGTATGACAGAGGCTTCCACGTGCTTTATTTTGACATCAGGGCACATTTCATACCTTCAATCCCACTTTGCCCCCTTTCCCCAGCATGAGAAGGCTGCAGAAGACACCAAACCAACAGATTCCCAGCTCGCCCACCCCACCTTACAGAGCAGGATGTGAACATTTGTCCTGCAGGGTTTTCACTGGGAGCTGCTCTCCCTGTCAAGGATGTAAGAGTTCAACCTGGATTCAGGACAAAAGCCCCTGAACCAGCAGTTTCAAAGGGCTCAGACCTATAAAACAATTATAAGCAAAAGGGAGTTTTGGAACTTACTCTTTGTCAGCATTGCTGGAGGAAAATGGGTCACGTCAAGCAAACCTGATTTCCTTCGCTGATATGATTATATGTTTGATTTATAAAGATGATTACATGGTTTAAACTGTTGCAAGGCATTTGACCTAGGGTTGTACTGAATAAAGATCCATGCGCAGGAGAACCGGAATGAAACAGGGATTAGCAAAGCAGGGACATTCCAACAAGGAGTGTCAGCAAGGAATGCTCTTATGCAGCCCCAGGTGGAATTCCGTGGGCTTTTTTTGGCACTGCACTGCAATCAGTGATTTTGAAATAAATAATCTGTAGGATACTCAGACTTGGAAGGAATTTCATGGGATGAGAGAGAAAGGACCGTGCTGTTAATTGGGCCTCTTGGGGAACTCTCCCACAGGTGGGCCACCATCCCACAGGGATGGGTTTTTCCATGGAAAACCAGCACATCAGTGGTGGGTTTGGATTTTCTTAAGCAAGCATGAACGAGGCAGAAACCCACAGAGCAGCGAGAAAGAAGAGGGAAGTTTTCTCTTGGAAAGCAGTGACTGGAGAAGAATACAGAGTTGAACTTAACACCAGCTGTCCAAGTCTCTGGGCAAGAGAAAGAGCAGCCAAGTGAAAGAATGGCTGAAAAATCAAGAGAACCAGGGAAAGTGCCCCCAAGTAACAGAAAAATGAGACAGTTTGGTGAGTGGTTCAAAGTAGAATACAGCAAAGAAGAGAGAGGAGAGGAGCTTAACACCTCTGAAGGAAAAAATAGATAACATTCATCAAATCAGACTGGTTTGGGCTGGAAGGGACCTTTAAGACCATCTTGGTCTAGTCACCTGCCATGGGGGAACTGGAACCAGTCCAGCAGAGGCACAGCTGAACCAATGCAGTGGTGGGGAAGGAGGGAAAGGTCAGAGCTGAGGGCAGCAGTTGGACCTCAGGCTCTGTACAGGATGGGGTGTGAACATCCAACACGGAGCAGGAGGGAATTTAATGGTGCAACTTCGAACTGAGAGCAAAGAGGTCAGACGGAAAAGTATTTCAAGGAGAAAAAGGCTGCTGGGAATGCATCTCCCAGGGAAACACAGCATGAATTAGGAATCACTGGCATAGGATGCTCCAGCCTGTTTCATAGCCATGGAGGGCACAGACAGCAGGGTGTGAAGGGGCTTGGAGAACACCAATTTACTGGTGATGCCACTAAACACCCAGTTTTAAAACAGTTTTAAAGCCCCACATCTCTTATGCAGAGAATACAAAGCTGAGGAGCGTCACTGACAATAAATCTGGGGATTGCTCCTGCTCTGAGCCCTCCTTCCTCTCTGAATTTAATGAGATCCTCCTCAACCACAGAGGTGCTTGTTGCCTGTAATTACCACACATCCATCAGGTGATTGTGGTGCAGGCTGAAAAATGCAGCAGGGAAACAGATGTTTAAAAAATACACATATATTTGTTTAAATTACACTGTTGCCTGAAAACACCATGAGCCAGTCAGTTCATGTATTATTTTCCAATAAGGGCTTTGGCTCAGAATTAATGTGAGTTCTTCCACAAACACCATATTTTCCTTTGGCTAAACAAATTGGGCATTGCTTTTCAAAGGGACAAGTAGCAGATAACAGTGTTCAGAGTGCCTGCTGGCTGGCTGGGAATGCAAGGTATTCCGGGATAATGAGATACTGCAGAGACTTGATACTTCTTTAACAAAACAGCATTTCTTTGACAGAAGGTTTTCAAGGTTAAGTACGTAGAGCAGCTACAATTTATGCAAACAAAATCTGCCCTGATTCTTTAAACTGATCATGTCTATTTTCCATCTCAAGTGTTACCTAAAAACATCAGAACCATCTGATTTCCCTCTTCCCCTTGCTCAGTACTGAAAAATGGTGGTGGTGCTTCCAGGAAAAGGTCCAGGAAGGTGAACGTTGCTCAGAGTTCATTTGTCATTGCCAAATGTGCCCATTTTAACAGTGTAGAGGAGCAAGTTACACGAAAAAGGCTTAAAGAAAAACCCTCTATTTGTGATATGAAAGAAACACTTCCTAAACACAATCCAAGTCAATATTTAATTTGCTTTCTTGGTACTTTACCCTCCCTCTTCCAGCACCCTTTCTAAAAAGCTCCTAGTTACCTGAAACTCTCATACCACTGTAAATTTTGTCACAATTTAAATGTGTCTCCTTTAAAGCACACCTACTCTTCCTTCATGAACTCACTGAAGACATGATTTATTACCCTGCTTTTCATTTTATCAGCAACTCATCAAATTCTTAATGTGATAATATTAATGCCAAGTAGATTTCACAGGAAACGTTTTCTATATGGTCCCTTCTTCCTGTTTCTTGACTCTCCGTGACAGAGCACAGAAAAAAACCCCAGAAATCTAAAGGCAATGCGTGATGCTCTTTTTGAAAGTTCTCAGTGGTGATGCAAGCAACAAGAAAACTAAGAAATAATTTCATTTGTTTTCTGGCTATCCTAAATAAGAAAGTTTAAGTGTTGTGAAATTGGTGAATCAAACCAGAAATCTGTTCAACACAAAATAAGGGAGGTGCAAGCCCTGGCTCCTACTCAACACAATCCAATTCAATATTTGTTTCTTGGTGTGTTACCCTTGCTGTTCCAACATCCTTCCTTTCTAAAGATCTCCCCTTCACCACCAAGGCTTCTGGAGGTGTGCGTATATATATATATACACACACACATTAACCATCTATTTACATAATAATTCTGCTTTCAAATCACAAATGATCACCTTGGAAATGAAGAAGTTTCTAAACACATAAGGGAAAGACTAGCAAACACCAGTCAAAGGCACATTTGCTCATTGTTGGGAGATGCCACGTGAAATATGATGTCAATAAATGCATTTTGCTCCCTGCTATACATCAAAATAAGGACAAACCGTCAGTAGTTTGGCTCAATGAGGTGTGAGAATGCAAAATGAGAAAAACCCAGACACGTAGCTGTGAGTGTTTAATACAAGCCCCTAAATTTAATATTGTTTCCCCTTTGCTGGCAAGGAAAACAGGAGGGTGGGCAGATGCAGACCCTGTTTTCACTGGCGCTTTCAGGGAGACATTTGCCATCTGGCTTGTTGAAGGCAAAGTGAGTTGAGAGAAAAAGCCAAGATCTCTCTTTGAATGTCAAATGAGTTGTTTCTGTTGGAGAGCAGATATTCAAACTTAAAACTGCCCGGGTGGAAGGCTCACTCTCTCCCTTTAAACAACCATTCACTTGTTAATACACTATTCAATTATAAGTAATGCAGTGTAGATGAGAAAATCTAATGACAACGTAACATTTAGAAGTTGAAAGCAAAGGCTTCGTATGCTGACAATGAATTGCAATTTTTATCCCAAGGTATGTCTGCTTCCCCTGACCAACGCTCACTTTCAACTCTGTAAACTATTTTTTCACATTTCATGTATATTTATGAATAGACTATTACTGCCAAATTCCTAGCTTAGCTATCCTTGCAGAGCTTAATACATATTCAAAAGTCACAGCTGTGACTAGGAGGAGATGAGTATTTTTGTGGAAACCAATTTTTCCTCACATCTCCAAATGTATTTCCTTAATTTATTGTCACATGCTTGTTAAGCCATATTTTAGATTCTTCCCCTAATGCACCCTCCTGCAGAACATGGATTGCAGCCTAGAAGGCTCCTACAACTGCAGTCCGTACTGATTTAAAGAACAGTTTCCTCCAATTATGGAATACTGGGGGCAAAACACTGGCAGGAGCGCTGGGTGAGAACAAGAACACTTGGAAAAGTAACAAAACTCCACAATTACGTCAACATGCAGAGTGCCAATGGCACTCCCACAGTATCTGTGACAGCTACTACGGCTGCTCTCAGAAATTACTAATTAAGTTACTCAGTAATAAGGAGAAAGGATGACAACTGAAATAGATTTAATTCAGGATAAAAGTCTCTCTGTATACTACAGAACACACTTGTGCTGTAGAAATTTGGGGAAACGCTGTCTTCTGAGGAAGGAAAGGAAAATTTATTGTTTATCATTCGGTTTTAACTCAAAAAGTGACTTTTCAATCTTGTTTTCACTGAAAATGGGGATCTGAGGCTAAATGTAAATGCCCAATGCATGTGATGTTACAAGTGCAAAGGTGTTGCTTCCCTCGGCAATGATCTCATCGAGGGGAGGGTTCTGTGGAAGTATAAAAAGGGTGACTTTGTGGAGTACATATACCCCAACCTCTAAAAATGTAATTGGATGCCTAATTTAAAATCTTCTCAATTCCACTGCAGCAAAATCTAGGGTTGGACCCATAAAATAACAGACATTTTCAAGTGGTCTCTCCCATCACTGACAGGCTTCCATGAGACAGAGGTGATGAGGCTTTGAGAGCCTTGGCAGTAAGAGCAGTCACCTATCCCATCCCTGCCTCGGGAATGCTCCTTCCAGCTGGCACAAAATCCCATTTATTCCAGTCAACTTGCACATCCTCACCTGTGCAAAAAGCTCTGTTTTCACAGTGCCACCAATCCCACGCTTTAAACCTAAGCCTGGACTCGGGTTTAAAGCCAAACGAGTTACACCAGAAGGAGTTGTGCGTTCTTGGGGCACCAGGAACGACCAGCAGAAGACCGGGAGACACATTGACTCAGCAGAACCTTCCGTGTGCCCCAGACAAGCATCAGCCAGACATCCAAACCCCCCCCTTTTCCTTTCCTAGCCTGGACTAACTCGGAGAGCAGGAATTGTTAAGCTGCACCGAGATACGCAAAGACTGAAACATCTGGCCCTGAGATGCAGGCCTGGAAAACAATAGAGCCGGAATGTTTTTGCATGCTCGGCACATTCCTCATGGAATGGCACTATCTCTAGAGCGTGGATTTCCCCAATATCGTTTTCATCTGGCGCGCGAGCCGGACTTTGTTAACCATCTGCATATGTGCAGCGTGGATTTTAAAAGCAATTATTTTCGGAGCGTTCCAAATGGCTGTCGCATAAAACAGCATCTATTTTCCAGCGAAACTGCTGGGGGGTTACATTGGTCCTAAAGCCCCATCTCTGCCTTCGTTCCAGTTTTAGCTGTTGGGCAGCTCTGACTTGGTGTGCGTGTTGGTTTTGTCGCGAAGAAACGCAAACAGTTTGGGTTGAAGTTTGGAGGTCCCTTGCTGGTGACAGCACTTGAAGGGAAAGGGTTTGGTGGTTTGTTTTCATGCCTTCAGGGATGTATTTGGGATGATGGGATGATGTCCGTGCTGACCAAAGCCTGCAGAGGTTTAAATCCGGGGTGGGGGTGGTGGTTTGCAGAGGAAGGAGCTCCATTTGGGTGTGCCACTCTTTCTACTCTTCCTACTGAATAAACACCCACTGAAATGCTGATTTACGAGGCAAAACCAATGCCTACAACATGCATTTAAAGGCTGACCACGGGCTAAGGTTCTCCTGTTGTCTTTATTGTTCTTTATAATATTTTCTTTATTCTTTCTAATACTTGGTTTCTTAGAGGGAGAGGAAGGTTCAGTCTAAAGCCTTCTGCTGCATCATTCGTAATTTAAATAATTAGAAATACCTTTGGATTCTGAAGTATTTACAAATATAAATAAAACAACCAAGTAAAAACGACCTGGCTTCAAACAACAACTTCTAGTGGGCAGATTCATGGAGACAATAAAATTAAAGCTGCAGTTAAACCTTCGTGACAGAAACCTCCACAGAAAACTAAGTGAAGTCTAACAGGCATTTAGATTTTTCACGTACCTAAAACAGAGTAATTTCTCCTCAGGACAGACATCAGCCCCCCAAAATAACTGCTGGGCACAGACCAGACTGCCTGAGCTGCACCTTGACTAGGTAAAGCTTATTTGAGCACAACTCTAATTATTTGAAAGGTCAGAAAGAGACCAAATACCTCAAAGCCACTGGAAAAAAAATTACTGAAGGCTCTTATTTGCCTTTTATTTTGTTTGATTTCAGACAAGAGGATGGCGTGCAGTCAAATCCATGTAATAGCTCATCTAAAGTCAGGAGGCTCCTGATAAGTGAGCCCTGTGAAATACTACACCTTTGTGGCCTCAGGCAAACCAATTTTTTCTGCTGGATAAACAACAATATCATCCTACTAACATGTGTAAATTCTATTCCTTCATGCACAAATTCCATAATTATTTTTTCAGGCTTTGATAAACAGCATGAATTCTATATTATGCATGGTCCTCTGCTGTAATGAATAAATTTGCCTTCTAAAGTTTGCAGCCCTAATAACTGAACAGGAAGGAAACATGAAGAGCAGAAATAGGAATTGTTTCAACAGGCTGACTAAATAAGGTTAAAAAAAAATCATTGCGAAATAAAAATCAAAACCCCTAAAGTGTATTCAAAGTTTGATAATGATTTCTAAATGAGACTATTCTAAATACGACACCTTCAGACAGCTGTAAATTTGATGTACAGCACTAACAGCCCCAGCAGTGATTTCTAATCAGGAATTACCTGCCCCATCATGTCTGCTACATTTTTTATTCATAGTTTTCTCTTTTTTTCTTTTAACATCCATTTAAATAGAGCTGTATTTCTTTTTAACTAAAATGAGAAAACGCTATCAATTTAAAGGAAGTGCAAAAATTAATATTCTTGTTTTGAGTCACCATTGCAATGAAATCCCGAAACAAACTAACCCAGAGAATCCTAAAGAGCTTTCAGTCAATACCTCTGCGACTTATTGCTTTATTGTAAAAGACTCCCATTGAAAAGGAGACAAATTCTGACACCAAAGAGAACTTGCACACTGTCTGACATACTTTAAAAATGCAATTAATTAATTAATTCTTTATGAAGTGTTTAAGTGATGGGAACCCTCTTACTCCCTCCACTGTGAGAACTCACAGTGGTTTTGTGTACCTGCATTGTCTCTTCAATGACACAGTTACTGCAAACCAACAGCTTCTTCTACTCTGTAAACCAACTATTTTCTCATCAAAACTTCATCAAAGTATGGAAAAAACGTACAAAGTGAAAATACCAGTTGAAAATTTGATGTATTACAGTGATCTGATTGAAATAGCACAGGAAGAGAGTCTGATAAAATAGGTAAGGACAACTGCTCATGTCTGTTTACCCTGAGGTCTCTTTGTAGCTTTCCCCTTCTGAAAAAGCAGCCCAGAAAATATATAAAAAAAATAACAGAAAATGATATTTAAAAAGCTGGTGATTCCCACCTGGCAACTACTCTGAGTGCTACTCCCAAGAGCTGCCCCGACAGTGTGAGGCAGTGTCACCACTAATAGTATTTCATTAAATCAGGATGTAATTCAATCCCAGCTGTTCTCCATATGATCAGTTCCCTTCACCGGAGAGCGAGGATTTTCCTCTTCACACTTCCAAGGCAGACCTTGTGGGTAATGTGATTATTCAGCAGTGGCAGGTGACAGACAATTCAACTCTTGCTCAAGCAACCCCATAAATCTCTGCACATGTCACCCAGATCAAAACACATCACTTAAAAAACCGCTGCCTTTTGTTAAGCTTTCTTGATTTCATTCTCCTTTCCTGGCCTCAAGTTTGGTTTGGGATCACAGAATGACTGAGGTTGGAAGAGCCCTCCCAGCCCTTGGAGCCCCCCCTGTGCCCGATGCCCACCTTGTCACCCACCTGAGTCTGAAGTGTGTAATAACTCATCAAGTCCTGGAGTTTTGGGGGGGCCTCCCCCAACCCCAACCCACCAAGAGCATCACTTTGACAGGACTGTGACTGCCCCCTCAACCCACAGACATGGAAGCTGCAACTACCAAGCTGCATCTCTGGATCCAGTGAGTGCTGACTGTATCTCTCAGGACCCTCACCCTTTCTTTCTCTCCATTATACGTTTCCTTGGATGTTATTTTTATGCTTTAATATTGCAGCATTACTGGAGATGATAACACCCAACATACCCGCTTACCTTTGAAACCAGGTTGTTCTAAAATGAACCCCACCCATGCACATTTACAAACACTGACTATTCAGTGTCACTCCAATCCACCCCAAGGGGTTTATTAACAAGGGCCTGGGTTGCCCTCCCCTTGCGGGGCAGCTCAGAACTGAGTCTTGCATCAATACCCAGACTTCAAACAATAAAAGACAGCTCAGAAAGAATTGCCAGCTCTGACCTGTCACCTCGGGGGTTTTATCCCCTCTGTGCACAAGAGCAAGGTTTAGTTTCCATCAATCATTGCATTTTTACAGAAATTGACCTTTGGATTGCCCACCTTTAGGGGATGCCCCTAGGGCACAAAGGGGCCGGAAACCTAAATGAAGACAATTATAGAACAGAATCACAGAACAGGTTGGGTTGAAAGGCACCTTTAAAGGTCAGCGTGGGCAGGGACACCTCCCATTAGAACAGGTTGCTCCAAGCCCCGTCCAACCAATTAAAGGGAAAAATCAGTGAAGTTGATGACACTGCCTCGAGGCAGAGGAATCCAACCAAATCAGCAGCACATCACACACCAAACACTCGTGGCCCACCAAGAAATGTTGGGTTGGAAATGTCAGAGCAGCCCCCAAACACTGCACACCTTGGCAGGAATCCCTGCATTTGCAGGGGGCTTTTTGGGATCCCCCCAGCACAAGCATTTCAACCTGAGGGCACTGGACATCAGAGAGTCACAGGATCAGGGAATGCTTTGGGCTGGAAGGGACCTTAGAGCCCATCTTGCTCCATCCCATGCATGGGCAGGGACACCTTCCACTAGACCAGGTGACTCAGAGCTCCTTCCAGCCTGGCCTTGGACACCTCCAGGTTCTCTCTCACAATCCAGCCTATTTTCTGCCAGGGACCAGCCCTTGGAGTCATTCCAGTGCCACAAGGGCAGGATGCTGAGCACCCCCAGTCCCAGCTCCCTGCCCCAAACCAAAGTCCTTCTACAACCCCAGTACAAATTCAAGGTCTTGTGTGCCACAAAACTCCTTGTTCCTGCAAGACCGTCCATCAAAGGACATAAAATTATCACGACTGGCAGCTGCTCATGGGTGTAGAACCTGCCTGATTTTCTGGTGTGTTTTAGTCCGAAAGCCAAAAACAATTCTATTGCTGTCCAAGGGTAGGGAGATCACAGCGAATTAAGAGCAAATCAAGAATAGAGGGACCTGCTGAAGGGAAGGCGAGGAGAGAAAAATGGAGATATTTTCACTTAGCCCAGATGAACTGCCTATTTTTGATGAATTCACATGAAGTTTCCGAGCATCCCTGTGCGAATCCCCCGGGAGGTGGGAATGCTGTAGCAGCTCCTGTCACTGGAGGGCACACTGCTGCTGCTTTCGCTGCCTCTCGCATCCTCTGCAACGCCACTTTGCGAGACAGAAAGTATGTTTTTAAAAAGGGAAAAAAAAAAAACATTATCTCCCCAAATTATCTTAATGCACAGGTCTTCCTTTTCTAATCTCTGGTTGCTAAATTGTGCAAGGGGGTAGGGGAGAAGTCCAAAAATAAGAAGTCAAAAAAGCCCAGAGTCTTTATTTCCTGCACGATGTTCCAGACAGTGTAACTATTCATTAACTTGAAAGCATACAGTTGAAAATTCTGTTTTCCTTTCGGTCTCGGCTTTACATCCTGGAGTTCATTTAGCCCCAAACCAAATCCCTGGCTCTGATTCTATGCTTAATATTAGGGAAAAATCAGGCTTCCATCCATGTAGACTGTTATGCTTATTCAGCATTTCCTGTAGGTACTTGAGGAAAAACCTGACCCAGGTAAAACTCCTTATGGGTATGCATCGAACCCAAAGAAAATCCTCTTTTTCACCATGTCTGGGCTCCTCTGGCTGAGCTCTCTGGGCTTTCGGGTGTCCAGATAGTGTGAAAATGGAGCAAATTAAAAAAGAATTAGAAGGGGGGAAAAAAAATCCTAACTGTTTAAAGCTCCCAGGATAGAAATAACAAAGCAGTGAATTCCTTTAGACTACTTGTCTTATGTGACCCCTGTGTAGCCTATAGAGGGAATTGCAGCCCTCCGTATTCCTGCCAGGACCCTCCACGGGAAGGGGGAGACCTGAAGGAGGAGACCACCGAGGCAAACACACAAAGAGGTTCGTCCAGCCCAGGCCCTCTGTGTGGTTTCTCCTTCCTGCCACAGCCCATGAGACACCAATTGGAGCCACCCAGGGCCGGGCAATGTGTCCCACAATGCTCACGGTCTGCTCAGCGCTTTGGAAATCACACTGTGACCCGTGGCTTGGAACACTTGGACACAACTACTGGAGAAGCTTCTTGGAAAGCTGTTTCATTAGCACACAATATTGGCCCGACTCTGCCTGAAAAGTCAGTGGTGAAACTCTCAGTGATTTTAATGAGAGAAGAAGTAGGTCAGGACTGGAAAATCTCAGGCACAGCCTTTATATATTCTGTCACTGATTCCTTGGGATCCCCAGAGAAAGGGGAATAACTCGGAATCTCCACGAGCAAAGCAGAGGAGGCAGTTTTACTGCCCGAGCTGGGGTTTTGCACAGTCTCTAGAAAGGTCCTTTACAGCACACGAGCTTAACTGGGACACTTGCAAATAAATGGCAAATACATCTTTGCTGTTGGCCCCGTATTTCAGACCAACTTGATGCAATAAGTTCCCTTAAAGGGAAAACAAACCCGAAAGAGCCCAAAGTTAAGGGAGTTCTAGATTAAGATATTTTAGAGTCAGTGTAACAAGTTGTAGATGTAAAAGCTGCTGGAGGACACACATGAGTGTCAGCAATTCCCTGCCAGCCCCTGAAAGGACCAATTCTTAATTCCCTGCCCAGAAGAGGTTGTATCCCAGGCCTGTCCTGTTCAGACTGAGGGTTTCTTAGCTCCAAGTTTGTCTTTGCGTGGAATGTTATTTGATGCCACAAACCTCCCAGCCCAGTCCCTGAATGCTTCATTTATTAATCTGATATTATTTCCTCTGCAGACAAACGAAAGGATTCACAGCTGATGATCCGGGCTGGTTGTTAAACAGCTGGCTTTCCTTCCAAGCCTCTTCCAAGCTCTGCCTTTCCACATGCTCTGAGCCCAGCTCCGGCTATGTCAGACCAACTGCTCAGCTGAAGGAACAAATTAAAACACCGGAACCCAAACCACTTCAGACCGGCAACCTTGCACAGTCGCTGAACCTCCCTAAGCCATAACAACAGCATCATTGAGATCAGACCCCTGTTCCCAAAGCCTTGGTGGACATTTTCCATTCTGGCTCTGCTCCTCTCCTCCTAGATATCCCCACGTCCATCCCTGCTCCAGCCACAGGCTCCACCAGCACTCCCCGCAGGGCTCTGCTTTGCTGCACAACATCTGTCCACAGCTGGCATTCCCCACTCTGTCCCTGGGAATGGGATGGGCCTGCACCAGGGAGGATTCAGCAGCTCACTTGGGCAACCCAAGAAGAGTCTGCTGGAGAAATAGCAAGGAGACCCCAAGCTAAGCGGGCAGAGAGCAAGGAGACCCCAAACCTGAAGGTCTGTCCTTCAAGGTCTTGCAACTCCCCTCCAGAAGTGCATTTCCAAGCTGTCAGCTCCCTACCAGGGAGGAACGGCACAACAGAGGCATCTGATATTGGATAAACACGGCTAATTCTCAAGGGAATCATAATTGTGACAGTGAAATATGATGTTCCATGAGGTTAAATGCTTTCTTCAAAGCAACACACTTGAAAATTATATTGAAAGCTTGACTTAGACAGATTGCAGGGAACTGATCCAGCACTGTGGTCAAAGATATTTTTTCCCCAAAGAAATCAGTCACTGCACTACCCAAGACTTGCCCCGACACAAGCACAAACAACAAAAATAGTTTAGTGATTATTCTGACTTATCTCCCTTTGTTAACATCGTTAGCACCAGTCCATACTGGCTTATCAACCAGATCTTGCATACATGTTTTCTTGTAGTACAAGATGAGGTCATAAGAGATAATCTGAAAAGTTAAGTTCAAGTCAAGTTAAAAAAACCAAAATACTAATATTGACAGTATTTTTAAAGCTCCATCTATAGATAATTTGTACCTGGGAAAGGAGTATTTTCTATTCAGCAGATAAAGCCACCTCATTCCGTATTAAAAAGGGATTGTGGCTTTGCTTTCAGGGAGCCTACCATTTTTGTGCTTAGATATTCAAAGAGGTCACAAAATCCTATCATTCAATATCCTAGACCCCTGATCTTTATATTTCCATCCTTAAGTGACTAAATTATGGTGCTGCTTGTTAAAATTCCACAACATAACAGTTTGCAGAGGAAAAACAGGAATGTTGGAGTAGCAGGAATCACCTGGTAATAAATGTTCACTTCAGAAAGGTGTTTATAACATCAGTTCTGTTCATTTGAGGTGGAGAAATCCCCAGAATCTCATAATAAACCAAAAGCACTCAGAAAAGATTTCTAAAACCCATAAAACTCTGCTGTACCACAGATGAACAGCAGGAGAGAGCAAAGGGATTGCCACTGTCTCAGGCCCCTCCATCAGCAGCAGATGGCCAGGCTGAGAACACCCTGACAGCCAAATCATTGGGAGATATTTGTACTCACTCATCTATCTCTATTTCACAGGAGAAAGCCTATTTTGCTCTCAAAATAAATAGACATTTTCAAAATAAAAAGTGTTTCTTTGAAACAATTTTCTGCACATGAGCAGCCTGGCCCAGTGGAAGGTGGCCCTGCCCTTGGCAAAGGGTGGAACAGGACGAGCTTTAAGGTGTCTTCTAATGCAAACCACGCTGTGATTCTATGACCATATAGATAAAATATTAATCATAAATTAAGTACAGTGGCAACCAGATAAATTACAGTTGGATATCATTATCCATCCAGATGTTCTGGAAATGATTCATTATGGATACATTCTGTAACTATAGAGATAAGGAGGGAAACTCAGTGTCTGGAACAAGTTTCACTGACCACGTCAGGATTCAAAGGTCTTCAGATCTGACCAGGTTAGTGGCCACAGACACTTGGAGAAGACGCTCTAATATAGTGTCATTCTGGCAAGCTGATGCACACATTAACACAGAACAAGTGAGATGGAATTTATTAAAAAAAAGAGGTGCTGGCAGCTGCAAGATGTCAGCTGTGCTTGTAACAATAAACCCCTCTTTTGGGGAGCACAACCCCCCCCCAGTTTTCAGCAATTAACACAAACCCCAGGCTAAGTCAGTAATGTTAGCCAAGGGTGATAACATGAGCATATTTTACTAGCAGAACATCATCTATTTTGCTTTTTTTTCTGGCACACAACATTATTGCTTACATTCTTTTATGGCATCTGAATTTGTACTCTGGACCTCCATGCTGCTCCACCCTCCAAGCACAAGAGCTCCTCTGTACACCATGAAATGTCTATCTGTTCTTTGGCCACACGGAGACTTCATATTGGATAAAGGAGCTTTATTTTCCCCTGCAAATGAAGTCTCCCCTTAAAAGTGCCCATTTGGAAAAAATATTTAAGCACATCAGGCAGCAAAGTGTGCTAAAAATCTACCCTTCCCTGCATGGGACCTGCTTAAAATCCTGCTCAACCCTCTGATTACTGGAGACTCCTCCAGGGCAAAAAAAAAAAGTTCCTTGTAGAAGATAAAGAAAACTGAAATTTCACATTAATATCAACAGATTTTGATCTAGCAATATATCTACCAAATGTTATTCCAGTATCACATTCTAAATCTCCTTCTCGAAAATGATGTGGATTGTCAGAACTTCATACATAAATTTATAAGAGCCCATCTTTAATTTCATGCAAATGACAGTCCTAAATGGCCCCAGTAAAATAGTCATTGTCTTCTACTGTCATGAATTTCAAACTTCTTGCAGTTTTTCCCGAACTCAGAAGATGAATGACACTAAGTGTTCTCATCACACATTACAGTGGCCCTGCACTGTGTTCCCCTGCTGAAACAGCAAGTTCCAACCAAAAAGGTTGATACCAAGCAAAAGTTTTAGCAGTTCTGAAATAAAATTCCCTACAAAGCTGGTAAATTAAATCTTTCAACAAGCTCTAAATGGACCTGTTATTTCCTAGGTACAAATGTGTGATGCCTGGGGTTTCGTGGTGGGATCAGCAGCACTGAGTTAATGGCTGGACTCAATGATTTTAGAGGACTTTTCCAAACTTAATGATTCTATTACTCTATATGCAGTTCAAATTGATGATTATTTTGGAGGCCCATACACTGTACTTGGAATAATTTGTTTGCTCCAGGGTGCTGTCCAGCCACCTCAATTTTGTTATAATAATGACACTGCCTACAATCCTTCCTGAGAAAACTACTAAATGTTTGCCTTGAAAAGTATTTTCTCAGAATGAATAAAAAAAAAGGATTCTAAGACCTGGTCCAGAAATGCCTGTCCTGGGGACAGAAAAGTAGGAAGCCAAAGGGTTTTCCAGCTCTGCTCCCACCATCCTCTATATTTGTTGACCCTGGAGTGCTACTAAATGTGACTGAGTTGATCTGTGGCCAAGCTGGGTGTGAACTTACTGGGACCCAAACATAGCCATAATTTGGAAGACTCCTAACTAATAGATGAGTCTTAATTAGTCCATTTCCATGCTAGCTCTCTCTCAGGATTAAAAGGGAACCCATCAGGTCACCAAGGGCAAGGTGGTGGTTCTTGAACAGCATCCAGAGCTGTGACAGGCGGGCCACAGATATAAATGGTTCAAACCAATTAGCAGTAGCGAGGTTCATTTACTCCAGGATCTACATCTAAGCCTCCTGCAGAGCTCCTGTGGCTTCAGGGACATGAATCACACGTGACAAGGACCTCACAGGTCTTATTCTGCATCATTACAGAAATACTCCTGTGGCCTTTTTGGGGAGAGGGAGTCAGAAGGGAAGGCACTGTGGCTGATACAGGAATTGAGTTCACTCAGACCCACAGAAAAATCACAGCCTCAAATCTTTCCATGAAATCGTCACAGAAGCTGGCCTGGGAAGTCACCACTACGTAATACAGAATAAGATAACTGCCTGTGTGATTCCAGGTCCAGAGGAACAGAGCAGCAGTGATTTCCCCCGTGCCACAACAATAAGAGATGCCCACAAAGGGAATGCAGAGCCAGCAAAGGATCTGTGGCTGCTCTGAAAAACCAGTGATTCAGTTGCAAGAGGGAGAGACAAAAATCAGCCACAGAAATGGGTGGCACTGGGACACCCTCACACAGCAGAATAGAAACAGAACAACCCAAATTCACTGCTGAGAACATGAAAATGATGAACAACCCATGTCTAAGGGACCACAGGAAGTGAGAGCAAGGCTAGAGCATGGTCTTCTTTCCAGTTTAGCCACAGAGAGATTAAAAAAATGAAACATGTCTTAACCACCACTCTATGCCTTTGTTTCAGAGTAAAGGGGTTATGGTCCTTCTCCATCAGGACATCACGGCTCAAAATACACTTGTGAATATAAATATAAGAATGAGGCTTTTAACAAATCTTTTACTTCGATGAGATGTATCACATGAAGTCTCTGTGTCCTAGCAACAACATAACTCTTGCTAAACTCAGGCAATTGGAAAATCAGTCAAATTCAGACACAATTAAGATTAAATGTCATAACTGGCAATGTATGAAAAATACTAGGCCTTTCCAATTTAACTTCTTTTTTCATTCTCGTCTGCATATCTTTTGCAATGATTCATGCAATGACATTAGTAATACATGGAAATAAATTAGAATTGACTTTTGCTACAATATCTGAATAGTACAGTAGCTCTTCTCTAAGCACATCTGAGTGCAGTCCCCATTGCTCTCTCAATCAAACACACACAGCTCATAAAAGGTATGAAGGTACCCAAGCTCCAAAAGGGGCTATTTTAGTACTGAAGTCATATCCTAAGCCTCAAGCTTCCTAATTTTGCCTTGACCAAACCTCGAGTGGGCACCATTGCCAAGCCTTTGTTCATTTGAAACAGAATGACGGGAGACTTCAATTATTTGTGAGGAAGAAATTCTCCCCTGTGAGGGTGGTGATGCCCTGGCACAAGGTGGGCAGAGAAGCTGTGGCTGCCCCTGGATCCCTGGAAGTGCCCAAGGCCAGGTTGGATGGGGCTTGGAGCAACCTGGGCTGGTGGGAGGTGTCCCTGCCCATGGCAGGGGTGCAACCAGGTGGTCTTCAAGATCCCTTCCAACCCAAACCAGTCTGCGATTCTGTAACTTGGTAGTGCTGCTCAGACTTCCCTCTGTGCTCCATTTGACCAAGTCCCATATTTTGGAATCCTATCCTTTCATCTCTCCTAACTGCAGGGTTTTCTATTTTTCTCAGGGAACACAGAGCTGCTTCCCGCTCTACATAAACTTCAAGGATCTACATCAGTCAGCCAATTCTGGTATCAATAAAATTGTTTCTTCAGGATCCCAGAGAAAATTTAAAATTGCACACTGTTATAGAATCAGCATATTTTCCAGTCCCTGAAGTTATTAGGTTTCATTTTACTTCTCTGTTATGAAGTGGTTTTCTCTTTATCACAAGTTTTGTAAGCAAAGAATCTATCCTGTGACCAATTTGTTCTCTCCCTTTGCTATCTGTTGTCTTCCTCTCTGCATCTTCTCTTCTTCAAAAACATCTTTTAAATTAGGGAACAGAAAGCCAAGGATATGGAGAATCCACAGGAATTGCTCATTGTTGACAATAATACAGCTTTACAAATTAAGATGACCTTAAATGAGTAATGTGCCCCCTGATCTAACCTGTTCTTCCTGTACAATTTTTAGTCAGGAATTATCATGTCACGTTGGTTTCCTTATACATAATTCCTGACATAATTTCCTAAAGGAAAAGACAGTTTCCCAACACCCTCTTCCAGTCCCAGCTGGGCACTCTACCTTGTACCTGGTGTGCAACTTCCAGGGTTAAAGCAACGTGCATATTTTAGTCCTATCAATGGTTGCACTGTCAGTCACATCCTTGGCACTCAGCCTTTGCTTGGACTGAGGTATTACCTTAATTTTTCCTTATCTCTGGATTGCAGTAATCCCCTCCTAATAAATTCTGATCTCAGAATCCCTCCAAGAGTGGAAACCAAACCAAGTTTCAGCAGTGCCAGCTGGGTGCATTTCCCAACTTCCACGGCTGACCACAGCAACTCTGCTTTATTCTTGCTGCAGTTCCTGCACAGCTGGAAGCTTGCTGGGCAGGAAGGGTTTGCCATAGAAAATACCTTACAGATACAGCTTACCTGAGCCTCTTCTCTCTGCCATCGCCCCCACAAAGCACACGTCTGCCTCTCCAGCACTCCTCAGCCTGCCAGGACCAGCAGGAAGGAACCGGGATGGAGCGTTATAGGGGATATATGGGGTGCTATATAAAGCAGGTGGCAATCACAGCCTCCTCAGCAACACCTGATTTCATGCCCATGTGAAACTCAGCTGAGCTAATTGTGGGACCTCCTGGCATCAGTAATCCTATCAGCAGCCAGAGGGACTGCATTCCCCCGGACTCCTTGCCCTCACAGTATCCCTGGGCAGCTCAGGTGTTTAATCACCTTTTCTGTGAAGAAACTCCCCCTGATGTCCAATCTGATGCCATTCCCTCTCCTCCTGTCCCCTGTTCCCCAGGAGCAGAGCCTGACCCCACCCCACTGTGGCTACAACCTCAAATAAGAGAACTCTGGAAAAACCAACAAAAGAGGGATTTTCTCCTTTCAGTTCTACTGCTAAAAATGAGAATGTTCTCCTGCTGAACTGAAAACAGGTAAGTCACTGATACACCTTTGATTGCATTAAGAATAAGCGAGGAAACATTAGGAAGACCCACAAAATTCCCCCCAGCTCAGAAAGCCTTTTCCAGCAATAGCAAAAGCCCTGGAGATGCAGTTTCCAAATGCTACACGATCTTCCGTGGTCCCCTCTGCTCTTGGAATAATTTTCACCCTGCTTGAACTTCGTAAAAAATACGCGTAAAGCGGCAAAGGAGAACACTGGATAGGAGAAAAACAACCATGCTCCGACTGAATATGTATGGCAATGCCAGTGCTTCTCGTGGAGGCTCAGAAACAGCAGCTGGCCATTGAGAGCAGGGACACGAGACGAGGTACCCACCTCTCTGCACACTGGAGATACTGGGAGGAGAGTTGCCAAGGAGAAAGCCAACAGCACTGTCAGGTGACTTCTTCCAGGAAAATATATATGCTTTTGCAGAGCGGGATTCGCTTCTGAAGCCGTACCAACAAGTAAATTATTCATAAGGGAGGAGATAAAAGGCAGAATGTTTCACAGGGTGAAATATTTAGACTCCCTGAGCTCTGACAGGGTGATCATATTCGTCCTAACTGGGCGTACTGGGAATCAGAATGAACCCAAATTAAGTGGTACAAACTACGCATGTAAAATACATAAAGTTGATAAAATGAGAGCTCTGCTGTACCTACGTTTCATCTTTCGTGTCGAACCAGTTCAAACAGAGCTAAGCAAAGATGCAATTAATCAGGGCTCTAACGTTGTGCTACTTATCAATATGTGAGTGTAACACCTCGGTAAGACAGGACGCTCCAAGCGCTGCTAAAAGTATCAATATTCAATTACCCAACCTTAATAAAGCCATTAAAAGAGAATTAACAAGGGTTTACTTAGGAAGTATCTCTGTCTGACATTAGGTGGCTCTTTAAACATTTTCTAAAGAAATACAGTAAAAAGCTATTAAAATATTTATGCAATGCTTGCATTAGTTCTATTTAACTGGCCTAGCAGCAATAATATCAGCAGTTTTTAATGCCTTGCTTCCCAGCACCACATGATTATCCACCAGTTATGAGAGAGAAATAAATTCCCAGTCTTAGAATTTTAATGCTTTTCATTATAAAAGAAAAGATCTCCAAATCCTTCATTAAAGCTCAGAGCTTCACCAAAATGGGATGCTCCCAACTATTTGCCAAGGAACTAATCGCAGAGTGTGCTGCAGCAGGACCCTGGTTAGAGTTTGTCACCAAGGCTGTCATCTGCTCAGGTGGCCCCAGAGCAAAATGGGGGTCTTGCCCCAAATTTTTGTCCCTGTGAGCTCAGGCAAAACCTCCCTGGGCTGCTCAGTGAGCAAAGACAGATTATTTCATTCAAAGAGATTGTGCTGGTGCAGCAGTTCTGGGCTTCGTGGCTCCTCCTCTGCTCCCGAGGAACAAAAAGCCTCCCAGGACTTGTTAAATTAGCCGATGTAATGAAGTCCAATTCCGTGTTATTTGCACCGGGACTGGAAGAGATTCCATGTTTCCATGTACATAAAATCCTCCTGGCTCAGCACACCAGGGACTTAAGAGGTTTATAAAATATAAAAGACATTCACATTAATCTGTTAAACAATTCATTCTCTCCCCTGCCCTTTCCCACTAAGTGAATTCATTGCTTATAAAAGATATATATTTACTGCTGGTGAGTCACTGCTGGAGCCCAACATCTTGGGGCTCTCGGAGGGGACAGAGATGCTGCCCCTGGGGCACTGGGCTGGTGGCACCAGCAAGGGGGGAAATGAAGGGGCAACTCTTACCTCTTCCTATTATTCAGAGGGTTGGGGGACACAGCAATGCCAGTTTTGCTGGAGGAAGAAGGACAGACTGCACCACTATCTGAATTAAATTATTAGGAGGTGTGGAAACGAAACAAATTAATTCACCCCCTGGAAAATAAAAAATAAGGCGGTTTCTCTGATGCTGCTCAGACAATGCTGAGTGTTTTTCTCCCAGCCAAGGGAAAACCCTGGTTTTTTGCAGAACAGGTTGGGCAAACCTCATCAACATAAACCCATTTTTACATTCAGGGATCTCACGGAACCCTCGCTTTCCTTTTTGATGGATATTCCTCTAAACTTGAATAAAAATCCATACTTTTTTTTTTTTTTCTAAAAATAACAGCCCTTATTATTCAAAAAGATCAAGCAGGTGCTGTTAAATAAAAACATCCTACCAAGAACAGGCTTTGTTTTCTCTTTGAAAAGATCATTATACCAGATCACTGAGTTCAAAGAAAGTCAAATGTAGGCCCTGGCTTGAACGTTATCCACATAATAGTTTGGAAAGACACTAATTAGCCACAATTTACATCCCCAAAGCACGATCTCAGGGAGGCGATGATCCTCCATCCTGGAGACCCTCCATCCTGGAGACGTGCCCTGCCCAGCGCAGCTGCGTTCTCAGCAGCATGGCCTCAACACTGGTGACTGCTGCCTGTTCAAGGACAGACACATTGGTCACGTAATCAGACCAGTGGATGTTCAGGATAGTGCGGAGGCAGCGCTGATGGAAGCGTTCGAGGAGACGCAGATGGTGGCGGTAGATGACCCACGATTCAGACCCATATAAAAGAGTGGACAGCACAATGGCTTTATAGACACTAATCCTGGTACTTTTCTTCAGGTGCTTATTGTGCCAGGCTCTTTTATAGAGTCTTCCAAAGGCACTGTATGCCTTTGCTAACCTGTTGTCTATCTCTTGGTCAATCTAACCATCTGAGGAAATGATCTTACCATCCAAGGAAATGATCATGCTCTATGGTGAACTTGCCACTGGCTGCCGCAAGAGAGGAGCCCCAAAGAGGAGATACAAGGGCTCCCTGAAACAATACCTCAGCCTGGGTCATATTGACTACCATCAATGGTCCACTCTGGCCTCCAGTCGGGAGGGATGGAGACACACCATCCATAATGCTGCTGATTCCTTTGAGAACACACGCAGAATCAGTCTTGAGGAGAAAAGACAACTCAGAAAGAACAGTGTCCCCCCAACACCCACTATGGAGACTTTCTGCTGTGCCTTTTGCAACTGGCCTTGCCTATCTTTTTAGCCATCAGCGCGCTTGCAGCAAGCGTGGGTAGAGCCCTTCCCAAATCTTCGTTCGCGAAGCCAAGCCATGATGATGACATCCCCAAAAGAGAGTGAGGAAGACTTTCAAAGATGATGCAACTCCTCTGTGAACAAAGACTGTATTAATACAACCCAAATGCAAATAAAAGTTGAGATAGCAGCCACTTGCTTTGGATTGCTTTGTTTTCAGAGGGCACTAAGAGCTACCCACTTTTTTAATAGAACGATTAAATCTTTCTAGCATGTTCCTTCCTCTCCTCCCCAAATATTTTGTTTCAGAAACATTCATGTTACGCTCACTGCTGCGTTTTATGCTGCCTCAACACTATAACCCAGATAATAATGATATTATTTACTTTGGGAGTTTTTCACTGCTTATGTAGGGGTAAGAGATATATTCCACTTTTCCCTCCTTGTGTAGCATTCAAAATCCCTGCTGTTCCATAAATTAAATTTTTATTTGCGCAACTAAAACTGCACAAGTTACCAAAGGGGTCTGTGGAACTTGTTAAACTGTTGTAGCGTCCACCAATCCCATCTCCACCTAGAGCAGCTCCAGATCTAACCAAATTATGACATACCCACAGGCACCAGGTGAGATTTGCCCATTTTTCAGCCAAACGAAGGGCTCTGTACACTCTTCTCTTCACTTTGAACCCTCTGCCAACCCAAGGCACAGTCACCTCCCATGCAGCGACCCTTTAAAGCCCATTTCCAGCCACGGGCCACATCTCACACAGGAAAGGCTGCAGCCCTGGGCTCCACACATACTGGAGAGGAACAAACGTGTACGTTGGATTTATGAGTCACCCCGACACATTTATTAAGCACATTAAGCTGTGCTTTTACAACTGGCCCTCATCAAAGCTATTCCCTCTGTTGGCCAGAGCGCCATCCCTCCTTATGACTCACGGTGAAGCCTTGTTCCATTGAGCTCCCTTTCACTGGCTCATCAGCCCCTTGTTCCCAAGGGGCAGAGCTGCTCTTTTCAGGGTGTTCAGCCCACAGACAAGTGGCCATTAACTGCAGCTCCTCCTTAGGTAAGAATCAGCTAATCAAGGCTGACCAAGAAATAACCCATGGGGAGATTTAAGGAAGGGAGACATCTGCTTGGAATTACCCAGCCTGCTGCTTCCAAACTGATAAGGAGTTTGGCTGCCTTGGTGTCCACTTCGATTTGGGGGGATGGCTGGGAAGATGTGGAGTTTGCTTTACCTGCCACTCGGGAAGGGAGGGACACGGAGGGAACAAAGGGCAAGGAAGGATTGATGCCGTGGAGGAAAGGCAGAACCTCCCTGTAAACCACCTCAGCTCAACTCGCAGCAGACAAAAATCTCCAGCTGTATTTGAGAGGCTGTATGTGATGTGAAGGAAACTGTTATTTCCATGGCTTTCAGAGATTTAGCAAATGCTAAGTTGTAAAAATATCTCTGCTTCCATTTCCTAATTCCTATTCGGTTGTTGGCTTTTTGAAATTTATCTAATAAGCAGAATAAAACTAACATTTATATGTACCAAATTCATTTCTCCTGTAAAGGGGAACCATTCCCCTGAAGTCAGAGTGGGTGTATATCTGTATTCCTGATTAATTTGGTGAGGAATCTTGCTTCATTTTATTTCTAAATATCACACACAACTTTCCTGAAGCCAGAAGTTTATGTATTTCAATCAGAGCACAGGAGACACATCTTCTTATTCTTCCTTTTTACAGAAAAACTGCTATAAAACATGACCTTTCCATACCTAAGCACTAGCAGAATATGCTAGGCAGATAAAATATGTAACACGATAAAGACTGCATTGAAACTGAGCCCTGCCTGGGGCTGGAACTCACCGTAACTCTTCCTTCCCTTGGGGAGAGGCAGAGCACCAGAGAGGAAGAGGACAGCACGCTCTTCCTGGACAGAGCAATGCAGAAAGTGCAAATATGTGGGTCAGATGAAGGAAGAGGCAGGCTCTGCTCCATCCCAGGAGGGCTGGGCAGGCACACCCTGCCAGAACAGTCCCGTTCGGGGGGAGCATCACAGTGGGCTCAAATGACCCCATTCCTGCAGAAGGCACACTTCCACACCAGCCGGGTACTCCAGGCTTCTCCCAGCTCCTTGCAACGAACAGGGAGCAGGTAGCAAGATAAAAGCCCAGGAATAAATTGGACCAATTTCTTGCAGGAATCTGTCTGGATTACTGAGGCCAGACATCAAAGAAGGGGGAAAAAAAGCACCCTATTGCCAAGCTTATGTTTCCATATATGTAGTTCCTCCCCACTCAGGCTCTTCGTATAGACTCTGCTTTTTGCATCAGCCCTCTTGGCTGATATCTCAGTACTTAGTGCTCTTAACTCTGCTTTTCATCTTCTAAATGTGAGCAAATTAATCCTCGAGGCTCTGCTGGAGGGAAATGAAATAAATAAACGCTGTGATCCCTCTTTCCCCACCGGGTGGGTGGTGGGAGGTGACCCAGCCTGGACACCTCCCGGCCCACCGTGCTCCACGGCAGGGGTTTGTCCAGCAGAGCCTTCTGCCACCCTGAGAAACTGCTCTGTCACTTGGAAAGGAACTGACATTTGCTGGAAAGAGTCTCAAATTTAACATCCAGGAAAGGATCTGCTTCTCCTCGGAGTTCAACCCTATACAGGAGATTCTTGTCCTTATGCACCTTTCATCCGGCTTCGTCTCCCTTTCTTTCTTAATATTTTATTTTATTCTGATTTTTTTTTTGTTTGTATTTTTTTAAATTTTTTTTTTTAAGAGGCAAACCTCTCCTAAGAATCTGCAGAGGCACAGCTGTTGCAGCAACAGCCCTGCAGACATGCCTGCTGCCTGAGTCACACACATGGGCTGGAACAGAAAGCCTTACATCAGTGCTGTTGAATCCAGTCGTGCCCAAGGAAACATCCAGGAATCACACTCTTCTCTCTCCTGCTTCCCCCTCCTCTTTCCCTGGATTTAGGGAGGGAGGAGGACCCTGATATTTTCAGAGAGGGGAGTCTGAGCCCAGGGGCCACCTCACCTGCAACCCTGACAGGAAAGAGACCCTTGATGTGCCTGTGGAAATTCAGACACACGTGGAAGCCCCTCTCCAAAGAGTTTTGGAAAAGGCACAAAAAAGAGAATACAGAGGAGAAAATAGAAAGAAGGAAGAAAGGAGGGGGGAAAAAGCGGAAAGGAGACAGATTAGACCGATGTTTTGTGGAAGTTCCTGCCTTCAGTTCCTGACTGAGATTTGTAAAGGAAACCACAGTATGGGCTCTTCATGAGAACAGGATGACAAGTTTCTCTTTAGCCCCTTAAAAAAAATTCCTGCACTCAGTTCTTCAGAAATGATTGTTCTTTTAAGACTCATTTACAGTCCTCCCTGTGTTTCTGAGGCCAGAGAGCAATATCCACGAATGTTTCTGAAGAGCTGGAGGATCTTCTTGGTTTTGGCCTGACATCTTTACGTGTGTTGTGAAAAAGAGACCCAACAGCCCAGGCGGTGCTGGGGCACCGATGGAGCGGAGCAGAACTCGGCGTTTCCCCACTGCTGCTGCCAGAAACAAACCGAAAAAACTCAACAGCAAAAGGATTCTGAAACCTGCCCAAGGAGCAGACCTCAGGAACACGTGAGGGACCCTCAGGAGGTTTGTCTGCAAAGCCTGGGTCCAGCTGGACCCACCCGTCCTTCGCCTGCCAACCTGCAGGACCACCTGGGACATGCGTGGCTCCCGCACCATGTGGGCTGGGCTCGGGGTATCAGCAGATTACAAGGTTTCCAGAAAGTTGTTCTTATCTCTTGTCTCCCTCCTAATTATTAATTTAAGGTCCCGGATGACTGCCTGTGTGCTCGTTATCGTGGCGATGGGCTGACCTCAGCCCGCTGACACAGGGAGGGAGCACACACTCCTGTCTCCTCCGAGCCAGCTCTCCTCCGACCTCTCTGCTCAGCCAGGCCAAAGGGAAAAGCTGAAAACCTCACACTCTGGAGTGCAGGGGGACATTAAAACATAGCTCTGGCAACGCCGTGTTCTGCTGCCACAATGTGCTCACAAAGCAAAACCCAAAGCGGGCTCATCCTTTATTAAACCGATTGCACCAGCAGGTGTATTTGCCTCTCTGTTATTGTTATGTCTTTAATTGGGAAATCCAGCTCTACGATTGCTCTGACTGGCAGGCAGGGAACAAGCTAAACCTCATGTTAACTTGCTGCAAAGCTGTCGACTGCTGAAGCTCTGGAAACTCAGGAAAACACTGGTGCAGAGAAAACAGGACTTGTCCCACCCATCAGACTGATCTGGTTTTTTTTTGCTGTGTGAATTAGGTGTATATCCTGTGGAACACACAGAAATGGGTAAACTTCCCATATTTCAGCTTCCCCAGCAAGACAGGGGATCGTTCCCTCAGTCCTTTACACACACTCAGGTTGCAGAGCAGCACCCTCTGTTGGCTCTCCTGACCCCACAAATACCCCCAGAGCTGGGGTTTGGGATGTGAGTGGGACAGAGGCCTCTCTTCCCTCCAGGGCACTTGGCACAGCCCCAGTGTCCTGCTTTTCCATGGGGCATGGGAAGAGAAGAAGCTTGACTATGTTAGAGATGATGACATTCAGCCACAAGAAGGTCTCATAAATACAAATTCCGGTCTTTTTATCCTCTCCACTTCCAGCATCTTATATCAGGATATAAACCTCTTCTCTCACTGCTCCTTTCTTTTGGTGTGTGTACATAAGGAGTTGGAACTCCTTATGTTCATGGGGATTGCAACTCCATGATCTTTAAGGTCCCTTTCAACCTAAGCCTTTCTATGATTCTGTGATTCTAAGGAGAGAAAAAACAGACCAAAAAAGCAGCAGTTTCTCTCCTGATGGAGACCCAGAGCTCCAAAATGACAGAGCCAAAGGAAGCCCCAACCACATGTTTGCTAACATCGATCTATGCTAATTCCCAATCACAGAACAAATCTTGGTATCTCAATGCCCACCCTAAACATGCCATCCTTATACCAGAAAAATGTGGTGAATACCTGTCCCCTCAGAGCCACAGATGGATAATTCCTGTCACTGTGGTGGCCAAACCTTCCCGTTTCACTGTGATTTAGACCATTTGATTGTTGCCGTTGCAGAAGGGAAAAAACTGTTACTTCCATTAAAGTGAAACTTTTCCTTCAATTATAATGAAATCCCAGCTGTCAGCTCGCTCTGAAACGCTGCAGTACAGCTGCCAGCCCCAGCCCTCGCTGATAAAACAGGCTGAGGTCACAGTTTTTGGGTAAGTTACAATACAGAATTACAATAGCAAGTATATTCTGACAGGTCTCACTTCTCTAGCTGGGACTTGTTTGCTTAGATTTGTTTCCTCTCTCCCTGTTTCAGAGCCGTTGGTTCTACATAAGCATGTCGATTCATTAGCAGATCTCGTCAGCTGTTTTCTTTGGCTCTGCAAACGGGTTATTTCCCTGGTAAATTAATCCAGCCCCAGTGTCACTGGGACACCAACGAGGGCTCCTCTTCGCAAAGGTCAGGCAGAAAAGAAGAGAGAACGACCGCTTTTGTTTAAACCACAGAAAGAATACCAAATATTTCCGAGCACCAAAGCCACAGCAGCACCATGCATGGAGATGCCTAGTGCCTGGTTTCCACCCCAGGGAATGCTGCTGGAGCCTCCTCAGTCCTGGAGCTGAGCTTCCAAAGTGACCTCCAGCACTGGGCTGTTCCATCCCAACACATCCCCGGCATTGTGTCTCCATGGAGAAGTTGTGAAAGTGCAAGGGGGACAGTCGGAGATGTTCTAAAACTCTGGGGATCTCTTGGATCCGAAGAGATTTATAGGATAAGATGGAGACTTATACCATGGCCTGAGGTGGATTGTGCCTCCTGATAAAATAGAAGAATTTTTACTGAGGGAATAAAAAGCAGCAATCTAACCTCATATATTGCCTTTTTTTATATTGCTTTGTTAAGGCTCTGCTATAAACCTGACAAAAAGGAGCGTAAAGTTATGGGGAAATGAATAGTGAACTCAGCTTCTCTAAAATATTCGAGCTCTTTCTTTCCACTTCCACCTTCCCGTGGACACTGCCAGTGGCTCATCAGCCACAGCCACACTGATCTCGCCCTCCCTGCTCCCTCTGCAAGGCTGGACAAGGAGGTCCCAGCAGGAGGAAGGCGTCCGGGGCACCCATGGGGTGCTGTGGGTATCCGCAGGGCGATGCCATCCCACCTCTGTGCTCACAGCCTGACGTGCCCCCGACTGACCTCATCTTTTCACCTTTCCCTTCTGCAGACTCGGGTACACGGGAGAGTCAGCGCCAAGAAAGTCCTCCAACATCTGTTCAGAGTTATAGCCCTTCAACAGTCGTAATTATGACCTTTGTCAGCAAATCGTTTAAGCATGAAATTAATTTTGAGAATCAGTAATTCCACTGACTTTACCTGGATTACTCGTATGTTTAAAGTTAAAAGGACACTTAAGCACTTTGCTGTATACAGCCCCATTCCTGACAGTGTCAAATGTTTCCAGTCCCAGCAAAACAGCCAGTAGCACCTACTGGTGCACCCTCCAGCTCAGGTCTAATCTTCCAGGGGTTCTGTTTCATTGGCACCATCTCTCCTCCAAGACCCACGTGCCGCAAACAACTTCCACGGAATTTATATGTGCATATCTTACTGTCCCTAGCACAACAGCAGAGCATCAGTATTACTGATGTGATGCACAGCAACACAGTCAGCTGCTCTGAAAAGTGGTTTATTTTGCAGCTGATCAATGATTTGCTGATTCTGGAAATCTCTCCATGCGACAAGTGTTTCTAAAACGTTTAAGGTACTACAGAGCTTAAGGTTCTCGAGAGTGCAATCATCTTTTGCAACTAAATCATAGCAAGAAATGTACTTGCAACATGAACTCGCAGGTTTTCTGCACTTGTCAAATTGACTTCACCACAAATAATTTTGGCTTTGCAATTACGGATGGGCAGTGCCTGGAAATTAATCACTAAAGCTTTTCATGAATAGACACAAAAGTAATCTGAACAGCTGCAAGCCATGGAGAAGATGTCAACGCTCAAGCTGTGAAGTCAGGTACGAGTAGCTCTTCCAGAACTAACTAAGAACATCTTGCCCAGTGCATACGAACACATCTCTCTGAGCCTAAACATCAGAACCCACCAAACTGACATGAACTCTTTGCACAGACAACAGATGGTTTAACACATCGCTCCCCACTTGGGGTTGCCTAATGCATCTGAATCATGTTTGGAAATACAACTCGAGGTTTGGAAAATCTCTAAGGTTTTCAATAAATGAAGTTCAATGTCAAGACTACTCAAAGCAGCTGTTCCTCCTAACCACGGAAAGTCACATCCAGGTTTGGGGTTTTTTTCTGCATGACCCAATGCACGAATTATGTAATTTAGGGGTCCCATCCACCTCCACTCCCACCAACTCTCCAAGGAATAACATGCTTTACATGAAACCACAGTAAAATAACAGCACAAGTGTCAGAGCTTCATAAGTGCTGCTGCTTATCACTCAAGGAGTCTGTGTTTGTGTCTCCATGTGCAGTACGTTGGTTTAATGGACACTGCTGCTCCACAGCAACACTTTGAGCTGCAAGTTCCACACCAGCCCCAGGAAGATGGAGCAGGCTGGAGGAGGCAGGGTCTGTGGTCACACCTGCAGCCTTGGGGATTCCCAGGAAGCAGGAATAGAAACACCTCTCCTCAGGTATGCGATGACCTTCTCACACCCCTGGAGGCCAAAACCTCTTAGGTTCCGTCCGTCCCTGCTGCCACCCTTTGTTATTCCCCATATTTGCTCTGCAGAAATGCATTCATAGAATCACAGAATCATAGAACCAGCTGGGTTGGAAGAGACCTCCGAGACCATCAAGTCCAACCCTTGATCCAACCCCACTGTGATTCCCAGATCATGGCAC
The DNA here is from genome assembly GCA_013396735.1 of Grallaria varia. Classification (NCBI taxonomy): domain Eukaryota; kingdom Metazoa; phylum Chordata; class Aves; order Passeriformes; family Formicariidae; genus Grallaria; species Grallaria varia. The sequence goes on from VWZG01007037.1 coordinate 756,630, forward strand.
TCAGTGCCACGTCCTGTCTCAGCTTAAAACCCTCCAGGGACGGTGAATCCCCCCCCTCTCTGGGCAGGCCATTCCAATGTCTGACCACTCTCTTTGTAGAGAATTTCTCTCATTTCTCTGCTGGGTGTTATTTTTTCACCCCATGACTCCACAGCCCCCTGGAGTGTCCCTGCTGGTTGTTTCGTGCCTCATCTCCCCTACCACCTCTTCTCTCTCCATGTCTGGGACAATGTGCCCAACACCAGCATCACAGGCAGAAGAAACACAACCACCAACTTCCACAGAGAAGCACAGAGGCCTTGGAATTGTTTTGCCCGGGAGCACAGACCAGTCCTGGAGGCCAACGCATGGTGTTATTTACAGAAACAGGTGCTAAACTGACCTACGTGCATGCCAAAAAATATTCTGCATGGACTTGCAACACTCAGATTCTGCAAATCAGAGCCAGGAATGCTGGAGAAAAGGGAGAGATGATTTTGCAAAACCATGACCAACTTGGTCTGTGGTTTGGCATCTCTGAAACGCGTCGTGTGCTCCAAATGCCACAGACAAGACTAATTGTACCATTCTACAACCCTACCCAGAAGCTTCGGCTGAGATGGGGAGCCTCATGTTGTTAACAGCACACACAGCTCTTCCAGGACGCAAATCTTCTGGTGGACACACCAATAAACTGAAAAAAATAATCCCAGTTTACCCCAGGAAAACTGAAAAACATTCCTCGATAAATGTTGTGTTTCTTAGGGAGCAGATCTCAACTTCTCCAGCTCTGGTCAGTCAGGCAGACGCCCACAGAGGTAATTTACTGCACTTTCATGTCCTGGTGGAGATCGTATCTCACAATCTTCTAAATCTGACCTTATTATAGGTACAAGGCAGTTTGGTGTGTTCAGCAAGGCCTGTATTAACAGTTTTATGTTCTTTTAATCTCTGACATGGAATGCAAATAGTTTCCTCAATCACCGCATACTTCCCATTCTTGGAGAAAGGCACACCCTTTGACAAAGTTTAAGAGAATATAAAGTTAAACCCCTGTTTACTAAAGGAATTAAATCCTCCTCTAGTTACTGGAACAGAGCAACCTATGCATGGGGGATCTCCACACCCTTCAAGGACAGGTTCCAAACAACTAAAGAGCATTAAAAATAATAGAAAGAAGGCTCAAGGTTCTTGAAGTTGAACAATAAAGTGAGCTGGAATTTATCACAGCTGGGTAATGTTAGGGTTCATCCAGATGACTGGAAAGAAAAAGTCTTGGTTTTCCACTGAAGTTGTCCATCAGCAGCCCCAGGCAGCACAGCCCCGGCCTCCCCTGGACATTTGCTTTCACAGGCACATTCCTGCCTCCTAACACATAAAACTGCACCACTTACATCTACAGGCTCTGCATTACACTAAAAAAATACCTCTGTGGCTTTTATTCCCTGGCAGGGAAACCTACAGGGCACACAGAGCCTTGGGAACACTCAGGAAAAATTTTCCCTGGATTGGGTGTGATCTTTAGTTTTCCTTTGACAAGCAGCACATCACTGTCCTGCTCTGGATTCCCACAATGTCCTCTGGAGATTCTCTCAGAGGAGCAGCAGTTGTGGGGTAGACTCAGACTTTGCTGACTTTTTCCATTTGTCATGGACTTCCAGAGCAGTGACTTCATTTCCGGATGGTTCTGTATCCCTTTAAAAGCTCTGCTGGGGTTCTGCCCATGGGACAACATCTACAGCATTCCCTGTTTCGCTCTCTGGAAACTTATGGGCACAAGGGGAGTTGTCAAGAGCACATGGAGAGGAGATGTGTGAGCTCAGCTTTGGTTGTGGGCCTCACGAAGAGCACAAACATCCCACCGTGAGCCCCTTGCCAGCAAAGCCAGGGAGCTCCTGCTTAAAATTCCAGCAGGGGTTAAGCCCAAATCCTTGACTCATCTTCCCCAAGCAGATGCCCACGGGTACTGCTCGGAGCAAAACATGGCTGCAGGCAGCCTTAGCAGGGATGAGTCCTCCAAAAACATTTCCCAAGGCTGAAGGATTTTCCACATCACTATAAATAAAAGGGTTTACCACAGGAAGGGAGGACAAATCCAAATCAAATATGCAGGAAAACTCAGAGAGGGAACATGTCCATTTTCAGCCCCACATGAATGCAGGCAGCCATAGAGATTCTTGCTCTATCAGCAATGTGCAAACACACGTACTCCAAACTGGAAGAAAACTCTCTTGTTAGGGGACTATTTAAAAAGGACTGGTCGCAAAATTGGCCCCAGGCTGGTTTTAAACCATCAATTTTAAAATTATAACCCTCCTGCGAGGGACTGGAGCACAAAGTGAACATGCAGCGAGGGTACAGTACTTACTCATTCCTCTCCAAATCGAGGACTAGATGTTGGCTTCCAGCTTGAATGACAAACTGCTGCAGCGCTGGGTGATCCTGGAAAAGGCAAACAGAGTTGGTTGAGTCCAAACGCAGAGCCCGTCATCCTGCACCCGGCTCTGATGGAGAGCTGGACATACCATGGAATCTCAGAATGGTTTGGGTTGGGAGGGACCTTAAAGATCATCTCATTCCACCCCCTGCCATGGGCCGGGACACCTTCCACCAGCCCAGGTTGCTCCAAGCCCCGTCCAACCTGGCCTTGGACACTTTTAGGGATGGGTTGGGGCTTTGTGTGACCATTTTAAGTTTAAGATATCCACGGTCAAAGCCAGAGCCTCCTGCACTAAGGACAGACCTGGCCACAGTCAGCAGGGTGGCTCTGGCACTGATGCTTTTCCCTTAAGGCTGAGTATTCCAAATATTCCCACACAGGTCTAAGACGGTCATGGAAACTAAAAACTAAAGTCATGCTGATTTTTTCTTTCCCCTATGAACAGATAAACAGCTAAATATTTTAAGATCTTTTCATAAGGGATAATTAAGTTTTAGCTTAACAGGAAAAAGAAGTAGTGTTGGAGCGATTAGAATCATCGGATATCCACAAGGATCATCAAGCCCCAAAAATATGCAGTATCAATAGAAAGATGGCCAACAATATTATCAAGCATCTCTGTGAGAACAATAGACAAAGTATGTAAACATATACAAGTATTTCAGAGAGTTTTCTAAGCAAGACACCAACAACAGAGCACACAGAAATCCCAGCACAGAGCAGGGATCGGGACACCTGGATTGCATTTTGACCACCATCATAACTGTGTGCAATCTTCACATTGGCCTTCCCCTGATTATAAAACAAGTTCTTTTCCACCCCAGGCATCGAGAGGTAAATCCATTAATTTCTTTGGGAAGCTGCGGGAGAGGATCTGACGCAGCAGAGGCTCAAGCACTTGCAGAAAGGGGCAGTGCACCTCCACAGGCTCTGGAAACTGCACTTGAGAGCAGAAAGCACAGTTTACAAAGCGCTGCTCACTCTTAATCCCAAAGACTCAACTCCCATATATTTTAAGACTGTTTACAGTTAACTTACATTTCATTAAACAAACTCACCGGATTGCGCGACAGGATTTCCTCCTTTGAAATTCCAGCAGCAGCTCAATAAATCAGCTGTTCCTCCCTACACTCAATATGCTTTTCTGGAGATTTATGTCAGCCCACTGCAGCACTGCAGTGGGCTAATTTTAGGGTTCTAGTATTTAATTGATTTATTGGGAAACGTGTCTGACTCTACGACCACTCCGGCAGGGCCTCGATGGAGCCCTGGCTGTGACAGCCAGAGCATCCCACCCACCACCAAGCAAGGAGCTTGGAATGGCTGGAAAAATTAGAGATGTTTATTAAAAAGTGCAGTTATTGGGAGGCTGTCATTGGCTAAATGGAATTGTTAGGATAGAAAAATAGCCGATAACTCCCCGGTGCTCTCAGACACTCTGAGGCACGGAGTGTGACTGAGATAGCTTTGCTTTTTGGGAGTGTCCTGCCCCACCGCTCGTGCAAATTCAAACGTGCTGTCCCGGCAACGAGATTGAAATTCTGCTTCTCTGTGAACTTTGCAGAAACTGGATCCCACCAGAATGCTAAACAAATGCTTCAGACTATCCCTGGCACTCTGCAGACACATGGGAGTCGTTTATTGGCATGAATATTTAGCAGCAGTGTTGATTACGACTTTAATATTAGCGCATTGCTTCCAAACCCCCGTAAGATATACAGACTATAGAGTTTGGAGAGGGTAAAACACAATTAATTACAATATAACACAGTAAATAATTAAGATATTGCAGTGGCACAAATGGATTCTTTTCAGCTGAAGGCCCTCAGTTAATATGGAAATGACAACGATGTTTATTCATGAGTTCGCAGTGGTACTTATTTGACAGTCAATTGATGTCAGGGAGTTGCAAAGTTAAAAAAGCAGCTGCAGAATAGAACAGAGTGTTACGAGACAAAATCATCTCCCGGAGAATTCCTAAAGCTGAAACTTCTTATCACGGAGCACAACAATGGCCCCAGCCAGGATGCTGGATTGCTTTGTACAAGACCCAGGTTCAGAATCTTGCTTTACCATTGATTTTTCTCTTGCACAAATGGCTCATTTCCTTCTTTTCCGTGTGGGAAGAGATGAAATTATGCTTTTTCTTATTCTGACTGGAATTCGTAAGCATAAATACAGTAAAAATGACCCGCTGCTCAGGTGTGACGGTGTCCAAAAACACACAAGCACTTATAATCATAAGTTTCTGCAGTTAAAGGAAAATAAATGCCAGTCAAAATGGGCATTTTAGGTTTGCGTTTTGGTTTTTTCCTCCCTTTTCTTTAAATGTATCCACTTGTGAAGGGAACTCAGATATTTCACTTGATTTTTTTTGCAGTGGTCGTGGCGTCTCCCCTGAAGTATTTGCACAGTTCAGCTCCAAAACCTTGGAAGCCCATTTTGAACCCACGAAGCTCTGCGATACCCTTCCCTCACAATCAACATTTTCAAAACTGAGCTGCAAGACGAAATGGGAAGGACCGTCAATACAGACATTCCGTGGCTGCTTTAGGTTTTCCTTTTGCAATGATCAGAAAAGCGCATAGGGAGGGCACAGTCCCTTCTGCTCAGAACGTTCCACCAGGAGCCACTTCTGGTGAGTCTTTCTCAAGCACCACGAAAAATAATTTCAGTGCTGATGCATCAATTTTTTCCCACCTTGACCCCTTTAAAATTACCATGGGTGAAAGCCAAGTGCACCTGATGAGAGCGGTATTATCTAAACCGTAACAAAGAATTCCGGGCAGTTCTACCTTCTTTTCTCTACAGGCTGATGTTTTCTAGTCCTTTCCATTCTCAAACTGCAGTTGGCTTTTTGGCAATGGTTGTTTGTGGCATGAGGGATGATTCCAGCGAGGCACACAAGCTGTTCCCTATTATCCTAAGAGCCAGAACTGACTTCAGGATAATTAATGTAGGACTCGACTCTACTTCCCTTCTTAGTTAGAGGATTTACTTCCAAAATTAACATCAAATTGTATCAATGGAACAGAAATTTTCCTCCTTAATTTGTTCATTTCAGCTTTCTACCTGCAGGCTTTTGGTTTGAATGGGTGTCTGTGACACAATATTCTGAAGGAAATGAGTGAAACAGTCAAGGTTGAGCAAGAATTCTCACTGATAAGGCAGATTAAGAAAAACAGTAAATCACTACCTGAATAGCTGTAAGATGGTGAGACAGTAGGCTGTTTCTGAGTTAGAACAGTTTTCTACTTTAACCTGGTTTTTAAGTACAATTTTTTTCGTTTGAAATCACAACGGTCTTCAGATCTTCATCTAGAAAGAGAAAAGGAAGGATGGTTTGGGGATTGAACATGGAGATGGTCTTGGGACTACTTTCAAGTAATCATGATAGGATAACCTCAAAATAATCTGTTTTTATTTCTGAAATACCAGCAACCATAATTTGGATTTGTTCGCCTTGATGGGATGCTCATTCTGGGATTTGAATACAAAGTAGTCACTGAGCATATTTTTTGTGCACAGTAATCTAGCAAATAGCCCTAACTATTGCTGGATCATCCCTTCCTGTGGGCTGTGCGGGTGGAACTCACTGGGATCCCACTGCAGCTTTTCCCCGATGCTGCTGAGGTCGGAAGGAACACTGCAGGCCATTTATTACATTTGAAGAGGCAGAAGGCTGATGAAATGGAGAGGCCTAACACATATATCTTTGTAACTTCCTCTCCATGAAAGATAAACGATTTTATTGGATTAAGATACATGAGTTAGACCAGCATGTACACCTTTAAAAAAATATTCTAGCAATTATGTAGCAGAAATAAATGGAATATCCACAGACATGACAAAGAGAGAAAATGAACTCAAACCAGCAGCATTAACTCCTTTGGAAACAGAAATAAATTATCAGCTGTGTCTGATGCCCAAATCCGGAGAGCAAAGTCCAGCACAAGAAATAAAACCAAAAGGGATGATTTTGTTTCTCCAGTTTCAAAGTTTTAAATTATATCCTAACAGGGTAAACTGAAACAGGCAGGTTTGTTGAACGCAACAAAGTGGTTTCCAGTCCCTCCAGAGCTGTTATTAACTTTGTTATTGACTTTGCTAAAGCCAACCTTGCAATGGGGCTGAGTTGACCTACGCCCACATAGTTCTGTCCATGCCAGGTCCCAGTTTGCATGAACTGTCCTGACAGGTCACTGGGGGGGACACTCCCAACCTGAAATGGGTCAGAATTGGCAAGATGGTAAGGAAAAATATAATTATGGGGAGAACGATGGGTTGCAATTAGTTGTCTGTAATGTGGCTCTGACGTTCGGCACGGAGCAAAGACAAAAATGCAGCGAAGCCTCAGAGACTGGCACACTGCAGAATGAGCTGCCCGGGCTCGAGTTTGAAGAGGAACAGAGAAATCACAACAAGTCAAAGCAGATTCAATGGTTTGATAGCCCAAGTACTCTGCAAGGGGATAATTTGGGAGTATTTAAAAATCCAAAGATTTAAAATGCTCAAAAAGCACTGACATTTGCTGTAAGAATGAGAGTCGCTTTGGAGAGAGCCCATCTGGAGCACCGTGTCCAGCTCTGGGGACCCAACAGAGGGTGGACGTGGAGCTGTTGGAGGAAGTCCAGAGGAGGCCACAAAGATGATGAGGAAGATGCAGCCCCTCTGCTCTGGAGCCAGGCTCGGAGAGCTGGGGGGGTTCACCTGGAGAAGAGAAGGATCCAGGGATACCTCAGAGCCCCTTCAAGTACCTAAAGGGGCTCCAGAAGAGCTGGAGAGGGACTGGGGACAAGGCATGGAGGGACAGGACACAGGGAATGGCTTCCCACTGCCAGAGGGCAGGCTTAGATGGGATATTGGGAAGGAATTGCTGGCTGTGAGGGTGGGCAGGCCCTGGCACAGGGTGCCCAGAGAAGCTGTGGCTGCCCCTGGATCCCTGGAAGTGTCCAAGGCCAGGTTGGACGGGGCTTGGAGCAACCTGGGCTGGTGGAAGGTGTCCCTGCCCATGGCAATGGGGAAAGAGATGAACTTTAATGTCCCGTCCAACCCAAGCCATTCCAGCATTCTGTGATCTTATTTACTTTCTCCTCTATTCTCCTGAAAACAGAAATTCCACACAAAAACCAGAAAGGGTCATAAGTTTATGTTATCTCTTAAGCAAAGCTCTGGAAATGAAGGACTTTGGAGATGTGTCAGATAGTTACATTCCACACAAATACAGATGTTTTTCTTGTATCACAAGAGTTAACACCAGGAATTAGAAATCGCCTAACTGAAGAAAGAGTACATCATTTCCAGGAGGCATAAATTCTATGCCATTTTATGTTATCTCTATGAAAATACCTTTTATTTCCCTTATTTATCACACATTGACATTCTGTGTTGGTGCCTTCACAAGCTAAAAGGTATATTTATAGGTGTCAGATCTCTGGGCTGATTATATTCCTCTACTATCTGTATTATACAAAGAGGGAAAAGCTGGGAAATCTAGAAGAAATAAAGCTACTTAGGGAATCTTACCATGGTAACTGGAATTCAATCCAAGAAATGCAAGCTGTCGACAAAGTATATACATTTAAGACAATTACAACCTGCAACAAATGCTATAAAATTGCACGTAAGGCTTTTAGATCAACAAATATTTCTTATTTTCTTTCGCCTTTAGTTTCGAAGCGAACACAAAGGGCAATGCCTCCTGCAAACACCTCCAGAAACACCGAGAGGTATTTCATGCGGACATGAAAAGTGCAACCACGGAATCCGGCGAGTTCCCCAGGGCAGGGAATTCAGCGGCGCTTCCCTCACTGCCGGATGACAAGGCTCCATCCCTGCAGCTGCATCTAATGAGCAGCAACCAAGAGAACACAGCATTTTGCAGCGGGGTTTTTCTCTCCCTTTAGTGCCTTAGCAAAGACTCACAGCCCCTTAACAAATTGGCTGAGCCAGTCCAATAATGGAGGAAACCGAAGAACTTCCACGTTTGCTCCCAAGTTTATTTTAAATCGATTCTTTGAAAACAGAATGATTGTACTTTTTGCTTTCTTGCTGACTGTACAAATAGATGTAAGAGTCCTCTATCTGGAAGGCACAATAGCTAAATTTATTTTCCTTTTCTTTTTTCCCCCCCCTCTCCTTTTCCTTAACTCCTTCTATGGCAAATCAAGCTGCTGCTTGGAGGTAGTCAGGCTTTTCTCCTTTTTCTGCTCCCCACATTGCCACATAGATAAATAAATGTATTTATAAAACAGGTTACAGAAAGGTAGATAGATAGATATATGAGATAGATAGATAGATAGATAGATAGATAGATAAGATAGATAGATAAGACAGATAGATAAGATAGATGATCGATATGTAGATAGATAAAACAGATTATAGATAGATAAGATAGATTATAGATAGATAGATAGATAGATAGATAGATAGATAGATAGATAGATAGATAGATAGATAAAATAAACATATATTTAGATATACATATAAAATAAATATTTATGTAACCTGCTGCCCATCACATAACACAACCAAACAGGTTGCACAGGAGGCCCTAAATGGATCAGCAGCTTTTCTGCCCCTTCCCTGGCTTCCTTCCAGGGATCACAGAATGGTTTGGGTTGGAAGGGACCTTTAAAGACCGTCCAGTCCGATCCCACTGCAATGAGCAAAGGACACCCTCCACAAGGTGATAGAAAACCCCACCATGGAGCTTGTGGGTTGTGCATCAAACAGAGTAACAGGACAACCTCAAGAATGACCCTAATTTAGGCACAAGCTAAAAAGATTTTCAATTAAAATGAAAAATAGAAGCATTTCTGTGTGCTAGGCCCAACCTCTGGCCATCAGGTTGTTTGGCAACACCTGCTGAAGGTCCAGTGAACTTCCATAAAGGGTTATTTAAATTAACAGCTCCTTGCTCACAGTTGGTGTCCCAGGATCCCTCTCCAGAGTTAAAAATTCAAGCAAATAACGCTCAAGAAAGAGGAAACCCAGAAGTTAATTGTGCCAGACCAAAATCAATAAAATGACACAGCTCTAGCTCACAGTCTCCTGGTTTCCATGCAGAAATACAAAGCTAATGACTACATTCTTTCTGCGAAATATTCCCGATTTACTTTTTTTTTTTTTTTAAATCAAAGAATAACCTAGCTAAAACATGTTCAAAATGTCATAGCACTAACGATCAACTATTTCAGGAGCAAATCCAAAATAACCAGTGTGATGTTTAAAAGAAATCTGTGCCTTCGGAGCCTGAGTTGTTATGTTGTGAATTTATTCAGTGTCAGTAAAAAGTCAGGCATTAAAAGCGAATTCAACCTTTACACCATATTTTAATTATCAGGCACCGAGGTTGTACTGATATATATTTAGGTGCATTTGACCAGCTAAAAAGGGATTAACAGAAAATTCTCAGCTTTATACTTAAAAAAACCCCAAGAACCCCACGTTCTTCCTGTCTTTGTAATTAAATCTAAGCAGTGCAAATAGGGCAGCCTTGGTTTTTACAGCAGCTCTCCAATTATCCTCTGAACTGTATCAGTTAAAAATAGGTCAAAAATCAATATTCCCTTTGCAGGACAAACTTTGCAACCAGAAAACCTTTCAAAGATTCCTGAAAACAAGCTCGGAGAACAAACATGAGGGAATTACGAAAACGGGGACTGGCCTTGGCCACACTTTGGAAATTGGGCTGGGAGTGAGCTCTGTGATCCTGGGGTCCAGGATGTGGGCTGGGAGAAGGAGGAGGGCTGGGATGCAAACCACCCGAGATGAGGTCTGGAAGCCCTTCCTGTGTCTTCGCAATGGGGTGGGGGCAAACCAAGGCAGAGCAGCATTTGGTGTGTGTCGCTCACACCTCCCTGCCCACCTGCAGGGAGCCTGCTCCGCATCTGGGAGCGGGTGATCCGTCACACCCGCCGACCACCAGGGGAAGAAGAAAGGAAAACGCGCCGGCATATGGTTGGGGCTAATGGAAACGACTGCCCCGAGCTGTGAACTCGATTCCGTGTTAAGAACGACCAATAAAAATAATAATCATGAAATATGCGTGCCTTCATCCAGCTCTCCTTTGTTGTGGTATACCCCAAACAGAACCTGGGCTGCTTCCCCAAAGCTAAGGCCACCCACCAAATGTTGTCACCCAGGTGCTGGTGTGACCTCATGGCGTGCAGGGCTTCCGAGCCAGCCCATCAGGAAGAGTGGCAGGAGCTCAGCTTGAGGAGGGTCAAGGGCAGCAAGTGCTGGTTCATCCAAGCCTGGTGGAAGGGCATCCTTCACGGGTGTTTGCTGTCCCAACCCAGCCCCTGAAGTGGCTGGAAAGAGCAAGCCCTGCCTTAGTTTTGGAACAGAAGTCACTGCAGACGGTCCTTTGCAGTTGGGGTAATTAGCATGTGAATGAACAGCTGTTGATATTTCCCAATTTAAAACATACATGAACTTCTCAGAGGGCCATGGCGGGGAAATTTAGTGGATCCTGTTTGGGTTCTGCCATGCATAGCCTGAAGAGTAAAATTCCCCCTTTCTGTAAGGACGCTGGGGACTCTGACCTCCTCCACCAGAAGTTTGATTCTAAGATCAGATACTACCAATGTGCTAAAAAAAACAAGTTCAAGCATGAACTGTGCCATTAACAACATTAACTTGTTATCCAGCGCAATTGTATTTCCTGCACCTTACTCCCATGGTCCCACCAGGCTTCCTGGGTGTATGCCCAGCTAATGGCTCCATGTTTTCCCACCCACACATCCCCTATTTGACAGCACAGCTGGAGCTGAGCAGCCAAGCTGACCCCTTTTAGAAACACCCCTCCTTGCAGGCAGTCAGCAATGGGACAAGGGGGCACAGGCTTAAGATCTGCCAGGGGAAATTTAAGTTGAATATTAGAAAGAAATTCTTTCCAGAGAGAGTAATCAGGCATTGGAATGGCCTGCCCAGAAAGGGGGTGGATTCACCATCCCTGGAGGGTTTTGAATTGAGATTGGACATGGCACTGAGTGCCATGATCTGGTAAATGGACTGGAGTTGGACCAAGGGCTGGACTTGATGATTTCTGAGGTCTTTTCCAACCCAATCAATTCTATGATTCTATAATTACTGTGGCTCACATTAGTGGGGAGCCCACCACGCTCTGCACACCGCGGGGGACGAGAAGTAGGACGGTAATTACTGCTGAGTTTGCAGGGATGGGAAAAGACACGTCCTGCAGATCATCCCTGAGAGTGGTCTCCTCGGTGGGAGCTGTCTCTCGTGCTGGGCAGGGCACAGGCACAGGAGCTCCGTGTGCTCTGCACAGGAGTTTGTGTCTGCCGGGGGAGCAGAACCAAGAGAACTGGGATCCAGGACCAGCGGGGAATTAAGTCCGTTCTGAACCGTGAGAATCATTCTCTGCCCTGCCCTGCCCACCCCTGTGGTGCCACCTGCACCCTCAGCATATCCTGCAGCAGAGCCGGCACGGGGGTCCCCCCACACCCACAGAAAGGGGTCACAAAGCTGTAAAAGAACAAAACCCAAAGCGCAGTCGGGCCCCTCCCGAAGCGGCCACAGCACAACTGACCGACATGGAAAGAATTGCTGGGAAATACTGCAGTCACTGCGGCCACCGGGAAGCAAAGTGAGTGGCCACCCGTCTCCCTGGACTGAAAGTCAACTCAGAACGCTTCAAGAAAGCCCATAAATTACCCTATCACTGCAAGAGGATTTCAGATGCTTTTTGTCTCCCGTCAATACAAATCTGGCTGGGCTCAGTAAGTTATATTAAATGCACATGTATCTCCTTCAAGCCACATTTCATGCTCTGCAAACATCTTTCTCTAAATTAGATCCTTTCATATTCCTTGAAAAGCTCAGTTCTTAATTAGGAAAGAGTTCTGATTTTCCATTTTCATTAATCCATTTGATTTCACGATTTTGAAGCCGGAGTAATTGCAACTGAATGAAACATACTGAGAGGCAAGAAGATACAATCAGCTTCAGACAAGGAGAAAATTAAGAACTTTTCTTACTGCAAGGGTAGGTCTGAATGTCCCGGCTAAACCGAATTCTCGACAACGCAACCATCTCCAGAGAAGCAATGATAGATGTTTTGCTTCTCTGAATGAACTCAGAGGGTTGGCCAGATTAATGCTTAAATCACTTCATTTATTTGGCTTAATTCACATGCTGTTCTTCACTTTCAGAGCCCTCCAATCCCAGGGCTCCGCCACACCAGCCCCGTGCCAAGATCTCGGAGCTCCAGCTTCGCTCTCTCTAAACATCTTTTCATATTATGTGGCTCCGATTAAATCTCCTGCGCTAATTTGTTATTGCAATCGCAGATACGCTTCTGGATTCCAGCCCCCTCCCGCATCCCAAGGGCGGGAATGCAGGGCAGGAGCGAGGAGTCGGCATCTGATTTCCACTCTCTCAAACCGCAGTTTGTCTCTGACCATCTCTTGGAGATGACAAACGAGTTGTACAAAGAGAGATCAAATATTAATTTGGTTAAAGCTGATGGGAAGGGCGATTTCAGCCCCCTCTCGGGCTACTCAGGAGAACTTGACAAACTTCCCAAAGCTGTACTTCCAAGACACATGAATCATTTTTATATCCCGGAATGTGCCCTAGGAGAAAGAAGGATCCAGAGACTTCCTAGTAAAGCAAATTATATTGAAACCTGTGGGCACCATCTCACATTTTTCTGCTTAATTAGAAAGAGACTTTACTCAGAGATGCCCCAACTCTGCATTTACATTCTTGTAGAGAACAAATGACACAAAGTAGTGTGGAAAGTGTAGTAAATTTATCTAAGAAAGCACTCCCTGAAATGAAAACGTATGTTTTATTCTGAATGATGCCCAGAGATTTAAAGTATTAATGACCAGCATATTTCTTGCCGCAAAGGCAAAGACAAAACACAGATGAAAATGCCATTACCATTAATATAGACACAAAAAACCTGTATACAAAATGTATCTATTAATGATAAAAATATATATTTTTAGATACTTGACTGGGTTCTACAGGCCAATAGGCATCTTATTGCTCCTGTAGATTTTCATTTAAGTATTCATATTAGGTATTATACTAATATAATTTACTTAATATAATTTATTAGAATTATTATAATTAATTCAATATTTTAAGTATTTGTATTAAGTATTAATGTTCTACGCAATATAATGTATATTACATTACATCTATTAAGAATTTAAGTATTTTCAATTGCCATCTGAGCTTACAGAAAATCTGTTTCTTTTCATATTATCCATATGTTCCAGAAGAATAAGCTATAAAAAAATACTTCTAGAACAAGTTCTCTTGTGACATATTAGATAAACCTGTGGGTTTAAAAAAATAACCCCTGGATCAAGGTTATATAAATTGATATTAAAGCTCGGCAAAGATCTGCTTTACACTAAATCATCTAGAAATAGCACACCCTTTCTCCGTTGAAGGGCGCGAGGTAAATAACTGAAGAGGAGGTAAAAACAGATAATCAATTATTTCAGTTGGCTTCAGGGTTAGCGCTGACATTTTCAGCCCCTTAGAGGAAAATCGAAAATCAATATAGCACAGTATTTGGAGATAACAAAGCAAGAACCATCTCAAAGGCATTTGCAACATGCGATAAAAGCATCAAGGAAAGTCCGCTGTCACCTTCAGCGGCTCCAGCGCCTTGTGAAGGAGGGGAAATGTTCCTGAAGTGCTGGCACAGGGTTGGGAGACTGGAAATCACCCTGCAGAGGGCTCAGAAAACACTGCAACTACCCCCCCGTGGGCACCAGCGCAGCCAGATGGAACAAGCAAGAGCTCTGCAGCTCAGGGAGCAGATGCTGGAGAAGAATTCCCACCGGGACTGTGGGAAAACAGGCTGGACAGGAGCTTGGGAATAGCAGGAGAAAGCAGCAGCGGCTCCTGCAGCCAGGAGCTGAGGAGCAATAGAGTCATAACTACAAACTCAATTATAATTGTTCCTTAAGGAACCAGACCTCTCTCCAAGAGCCTTCTGTGTAAACTCCAGGCTACTGGAGCATCCCATCAGGAGTGAAGGTTGTCCATCTGCCTTCCCAGACAGCTCTTGGCTGCCAACATCTCATTCCAGGATGTTTTCCCAGTGTTTCCCCCCTCTTCTTGTCACTCCATTATTTGTACAGGCCCTGCTCTACTTTTGCTTCCATCCCCAAAACCAGAAGCCCAACTGGCACAGGTAACAGCCAATAACAAAGATCACCTGAGACAGTCTTTTTTTGGGTGGCTTTGCCTGAGCAAATGCAACAAAGCTCTGACAACACCTGGATTTAGATGTTGGTCAGAGCCTCAAAGTCCCTGTTTCTAATTACAGTTTCAGAGGGGTTTTTCCCCACCGCCCTCCCAGAATTAAACCCCAATGGAAATTTAAATGCAAGTTTCCCCAGGGATGGGCTATGATACACAGAATATTTAGGTATTAATTGTGTACCATATCCTGGCGAATTCCCATCAGCTTTGGGGATTTACTGTCTTCTGGAGGAAAATTCTCATGTTTACACACAGGGGAGCCTCCTTTTTAGACCTGGAACTACAAACTAACTCCTTCATCACAAATAAGGAAAGACAAAATGAAAGAGAAAAATCATATTTTCCAGCTTAGCACTGGGACGAGTTGGTAATAACAAAAGAGATCTCCAAGTGAGGAGTGAAAATCTGTTGAACACCTGAACATTCCAAGCAATGGGCCAACCACCGAATTATCTGCCCCAAACATGCCACACTCTGCATCCCCTCTCCTTCCTCCACAGCTACTGACAAAGAAATGCTGGAAAGAAACTCCAAGGAAATGAAAAGGACCAACACACAAGCAGCTCTGGCCTGAACATGTTTTCATCCAGATGATCCTCCAAAAAAACAACTCCAACTCCATTACTGTGTTGCTGTTCACTGCTAATTAAAAATTAGACATCTCTGCACCACAGCCCATGGGATCCACCAGGCCTTTCCAACCTCAGCATCCCAGAATGTGTTTTCAATTACTTTGTGCTTATTGTAAGCAGTTGGAATTGTCATTTTGGGGCTTGGTCTATTCCTGATGCTCTGCTGTCTTCCCTTCCCCCTTCCTCAAAATCTGCTGGAGCTTTGATGCTTCTCAGAGCAACAGATGACACAGGGACGTGTCTGCTGCCACCTCCCAGCACTGATTGTGGGACTGGGATTGCTCAGCCTGAAGAAAAGGAGGCTCAGGGAGACCTTCTTGCTCTGCACAACACCCTGAAAGGAGGGTGGAGGCAGATGGGGTTTTGTCTCTTCTCTCATGTAACAAGTAATAGGGTGAGAGGAAAAGGCCTCAGGTTGTGCTATTAGGAGACATTTCTCCATGGAAAGGGTGGTCAAGCACTGGAAAAAACTGCCCAGGGCAGTGGTGGAGTCCCCATCCCAGGAGGGATTTAAAATCCATGTAGGTGTGGCACTTGGGGACCCAGGGTGGCCTTGGCAGTGGTGGAGTCCCCATCCCAGGAGGGATTTAAAATCCAT
The DNA here is from genome assembly GCA_013396735.1 of Grallaria varia. Taxonomy (NCBI): domain Eukaryota; kingdom Metazoa; phylum Chordata; class Aves; order Passeriformes; family Formicariidae; genus Grallaria; species Grallaria varia. The sequence continues at coordinate 772,537 of VWZG01007037.1, forward strand.
TTAGGTGTGGCACTTGGGGACCCAGGGTGGCCTTGGCAGTGCTGGGCAAGCTGCTGGACTCAGTGATCTCAGAGGGTTTTTCCAACCTCAACAATTCTGTGATTCCAGGTTTGTCCCCCTAGAAAGCTACTGGAGGGCCCGTGGTGAAGCCAAACTCTCCAGAAAATCCAGAAGGATGCACAGAGGAGACTTCAACCGGCTTTGCTGAGATGAATCTCCCCATGCGAGTTTCGTTTGCAGTGTTTTATAGCGCATGCTTCGCAAAGGGGCAAAAAGGAAAGTGCTACTGCATTGACACCATACGACAGGATGGCTTAGACATCTCTCTCCTGAGCCTCCAAAACTCCTCCAAGGAAGGATTTCCTCAAGCTCTCAACTGCTGCTCTCTAAAACTATCTTGCGTTTTCCTGGGAGCCTCTACCCCTAATCCCGGCTGCAAGCCATGAGCCAGAGACATGCCCCGTCTCCATTTGGAAATTAAAAAAGACAGCAGGGAGAAGCTAATTGATTTATCCAGGATTATGTGGGAATTCTGCAGCACGACACAAAACAAGTCCTCCCAGAGCCAGAACTACTTCCTCCCTAAACCAAAATTCTTCGGGTTATAAACCTCCCAACCTCCATGGCATCCTGATCCACCCCTATGATTTCAGTGTCCATGCTTGAATGAATGATAAAATTTAAAGAACAAACAAAAGGCTCAGCTCCTGCTAAAACATTTTCTGTGCACACAGGTGAGAAAGGATTACAGCTGATATTTTAGTTGTCTATGTATTATTTAGAGTCTGGTTCTAAGTCGTGCAAAACTAATAACAAGAAGAGAAATTAAAGCTGTGGGGCACTAATTTTTCATCCTAGGCACGAAAGTGTTCCCTATGAAGTTTCAGGTATTTAAAAATGCAGAAAAATCCAAATCATATCCTTTGAAATGCAGAGACAGCAAAGTTCACAAAGCAGGTTTTTATGAAGGAGAAAGAATGGTCTCCACTTTGCATCAAATCATAGAAAATGTGGCTTCTGGGACCTGGGAGGTTCGTGCCCCAAGTCAGGAGCAACCATCCCACTCTCATTAGCAGCTGCTTCTCTGTCTTTTCTGAAAATCAAGTGCACTCAGAGACTTCTAATCTTCCCTTCCTCGCGATACGCATGTAAATACATCCTTTTCTCATTAGCTTTATTACTGAGCTCTCCCTTGCTGCCTTGTAAGGCCATTCTTCTTGTCCCTGCCAGACAGGAGATATCTACCAGTGACACAGAGACTAATGACTCCCTCCCACTTCCCTGCAGCCACTCACGCCCTGGGAGATCCATCACGTCCCAGCCCAGCCTCCTGCTCTGTGTGCTGACAGATCCAGGTCTTTGCTCCTCACCACACCAGAGCTCCAGCCATTCCCTGGGCTCCTTCCCGTGTCCTCTTGGGGTGAACCCTTGCTCCCATTTATTTTAATGACCGTTCTCCTTCCCAGTAATTATCCAGCGAGGATCTGGTGTGGAATGTGCACGGTCTCCAGCGAGGTTCAATGCCTTGTGCCTGAGTCTCAGCATCCCAATACACTCAGCTCCTCCAACCATCAGACTATTCATCACAAAGTCCTTTAGGTTGGAAAAGACCCTTAGGATCATAGAGTCATTTAGGTTGGAAAAGTCCTCCCAGAGGACTGAGTTCAACCATTCCCCCAACCCCACCAAGGCCACCACTGACCATGTCCCCGAGTGTCACATCCACACAGCTTTTAAATCCCTCCAGGGATGGGAACTCCACTCCTGCCCTGGGAATGACCAGGTTTGCACCCCACTGCTGCTCTTGAGCCACTCAGCACTCCTTTGGTTCTTCCAGAAAGCAAGAAGTCCAACCTTTCACTTGCATCTAAACTACCGAATTACGACTCCCTTACAAGGCAGAAGAAAAGCCTGAATGCTGTGCCCTGTCCCGTATTTAAATGAAATTCAACTACACCAGTGTGTGAAACTCTGACTGTTGTAACATGACATTCTGTTGACCTCTGGGTTTTGTGCTCCTGAGTCACAGAAGCTGGCAGAAAGCGGAGAGGAAGGATCTGGAAAGGTTCCTTTGGGTTCCCAGATTTGGGTACCTCGATGCTGTGTCACAAAGTGCAGCGAACACCATGTATTTAGAGCAGGACTTTGTGGGCCAGGAGCCAGCCAGAGCCTTCTGGCAGGTTTAAAAGTGTGTATATATATATATATATACTATATATACAAATATATACTATATATATATATATACTATAA